>JACBWV010000946.1:100221-305221 GCA_013435795.1 Chlamydomonas sp. ICE-L | reverse complement strand
GTAGTCACCCATGTCCGTCTCGCGGCTCGTGGCCTGGCAGGTAGTCACCCATGCCAGTCTCGCGGCTCGTGTCCTGGCAGGTAGTCACCCATGCCGGTCACGCGGCTCGTGGCCTGTGTAACGGTGCTCAGGTTTGCACTGACCAGTAGGTCGCTTTAGCTCTGACGATTCATTGGACTCGAAGACAGATTGTTGTTTGGATAATTATTGTTACAGACGCAGCGCGCGGCGCTATTTATAGTGCCGACGAAGGTTCTAGAACTTAGGGTTCTAGGGTTTACGCTGCAGAACACGGAACGCGACAGTTGGTCTGCGACAATGTCAGCAACACATCAGATGAATACGACAGTCGAAGGTTCCAGGCTGTCGTCAGATAACGTTATGCTTCGCAACGTCTGGGCGAAGCTTACGTAGTCTGTTATCTCAACAACGTTATGCTTCGCAACGTCTGGGCGAAGCTATACGGTTTGTTACATCCTCCCCGGGGGATTGAAATGTTTGTCCCAAAAAATTATCTCGGGTGGTGTAAAAAACTAATTAAACGTCCATGGTCTAATAATCCATTCTTTCTCATTTTGTTTTTACTACTTATGCCATTTCTTTACTCGGCATATAGGGCATAGCCATTTTCCTTTAGGTACCTGTTTTATAGGAGGGTCAAAACATCCAATATGATAGCCTCTATCGCATTTGTCACATAGGAGCATAGGTGTGAATGTATCTGTCTCTTTACAGAACTCACACCAAATATCTTGCTCCTCGACACCATCTAGGCGATGACATTTCTTGGTGTAGGCTCTAATCATGTCTCCGACGTCTTCTTGTTCTTCTAGAACAGAGCTCCAATGCCAAGAATTCCAAGAGCTATCATAACCCTTCCATTTGATTAGGTACATGAATTCTTTCCTATTTTCACTCCATCTCCTATCAAGGATATCCTCTATTTGGAAGTATTCTTGATAGATAACGCCTGGAGGGGCGTGGTGTTAAGGGGACCCTCCTGTACGCCGCAGCTGGGGAAAGTCACCATGGCAGACATAGTAAGTGTCACCCTCCAGGCGGGAGGGACTCCTTCATGCGACGTGTGGCAAGAATGCTGGTACAGGAGGCGGTAGATTCTCTGTGCAGCTTAGAGATGAGTTTGTCTACGTGTTCGCGACTGATCCCTAAGGTGGAGAGATTGGTAATAGTTGGGATTGGTATGGTACCAGTGGTACCTATGGTGAAGACTAGGTAGTGTACAAGGAATCCTTGTTGTTGAAGGATACGTTGGAGCTCCTTATGCTGAACGCTCTTTTCCTGGAATTTGATTTGGTGGTTAGTGTCTGAGCAGTAGCCCAGTTCAACTAGGTAGGCTTTTCTTGGTTTGGATTCGTCGTCAATGAGGAGGAGATCAGGCCTGTATTTATCCCATGTGGCTTGGGGTAGATCAGGGGGTTTGAGGGTGGCTGGGGGTCTTGTGGGAATGTCGGAGGTCGCTTCACAAGTGCCTGCATCCATGTACATGGGGAGAGCCCCCAGAGCTCCTTTGGCTACTGCCTTTTGGATGAGTTGGACCGCCTTATTATGTCTGTTAATATACATTCCTTTGAAGACAGGGTGGCTGCACCCAGCAAGAATATGGCCAGCTCCGTCCTGTGCTTTGCGACAAAGAGGGCAGTTATCATCAGAGGGGGGGCTAGTGCTAGTACCATAGGGGCGTTTGTATCTGTACGCCAATTTCCTAGTCCATAAGCGTCCCCACCGAGCCTTGTGGATTTGTATTTTTTGCCACCATTTCATGTCGGTGGATTGCCAGAAACGATTACTAGCCTGAGGGAGGAGGAAGGGGTTGGCTTGCTCCGGGGGGGCTGGTCCCCATTAATAGATTTGGGGGGCTGGACAGACGGCCAGTGCATATTGAGGTGCGCATGTTCCCCTGTTTTAACTGGCCCAATTACATTGTATCCTGTCGTCGCTTCTTTCGCGAGCGTGTCTGCCTCGTCATTCCCTATGATTCCTGAGTGAGATCGGACCTTAAGCAGGCGCGTGGTAGCAGCAGCGTTGTGTCTGTTGATAATGTGGATGGCGATGTCTTGCAGGAGGTCACGGTGTTTGTTTTCCCGGGTCCTGCTGGGATGGTAAATGTGCAGGTTAATAAGCTGCAAGGAACATAAGCTGTCGGAGTAGATGGTGAGTTCTTCATCTATTTCGGAGTGGGGTCCTAAGCCAAATAGTTGGCCAATGGGGGTGGGGGTGTTGCCCATGGGGAGGTGGGGACTCATTAGGAGGGGTGATGTGTCAAGGTCCGTTGTCATCCCCAGGGTGGACATAGCTTTGTGTATGGCAGGGGAGACATTGGAGATGGTAGTGTCTTTGTGCTGTGATAGGAGGGTGGCTACGTCTCCAGCGAAGGTTCCTGTGCTGTGGAGGGTCCAGAGGTGGGGAGAGTGTGCCTTGGTGGTATGGTATCTGTGGTGGAGGAGGTGGAGTTGGGAGAGAGGTATATGACCGACACATTGGGTTGTTGGTGAGTAGATGTAGGTGGTGTCTCCGTTGTTGAGTTGGGGAGGGAGGTGGTGGTACCTGTCATTCAGTGTACCAGCCTGTATGTGGTATTTGCCGGGGGGGTGGATATCCCAGTCTGGGTGGTGGTCTGCCGTGTTAATGATGAGGTTTTGCCTGAGTTCGCTATACCATTTGGCATCAAACTCTCCTCCCTCCGCCCACTGTCCTTGTTGTTGGAGGTTAGTGAGGTGGAGGTCTTGTCTGGGTGGAATGGAGGGGGAGGGGGCTTTGGGGGTAGTTTCAGTGTTGTAGGCATGGAGGAGTTCCTGATATCTGGTGGGGCCAACCAGCAGGGTAATTTGTTCCTCTGTGAGATGGACGGGGGACCAAGTGACCACAATGGAGGTGGCAGAGGAGTAGGTGTGGGAATGCACGGGGAGGCCAGCAGATATGTAACAAGGGAGATGGTGGCAGAGAATGGTGCATGGGGCTTTCTGGACCCTCCAATATCTGTGATGGGGGGTTTCTCGAGGTTCGTTAGCCTTCCTCTTTTGGGCTCTGAAGCCCAGGAGGTGGGTCAGGCTGTGTTGGTTTCCATATAGGAGGTGGAGGAGCTTGGCTGGGGTTGGGGGAGCAAGAAGGTCTGGGGTAGAGACAGCATGCACCAGGTCGTCGGGGGAGCTGTTCTTACGGATGGTGTGGTGTTTATAGTAGGAGGCGTCAGTACATTTGTGGGTGTCATTTCTGATGAATTGCATTCTGGCAGTCCAAGCAATCTTGGGGTCAGTGCTCCAGGCTTGAGCATACTTGGTGGGGTGAAGATAGGACTCTCTGGCCCACCACATGTGTGCATTGGAGGCAGGGATCTCCTCGATATTATGCGTGGGGGGCTGTGTTGTGGTTGAGGTAAGGATGCCGGCACTGGGGGTCAAGGGTCGGGGCAGTATGGGGGCGGTGTCCCAGTTGTTAAGGTGGTGGCTGATAGTATATGTGGAGAACTTGGTAATGTGCCGTTGGGGAATGCGTAGGTGTATGGGGAGGGTCCTCGATGCCAAGGGCAGGGGGCTGTGGCAGGAGTAGGGTTGAGGTAGGCTTCCAGGTGGGGGTGGAGAGCACAGGTGTAGGCTGAGTCTGTTGAGGGCAACTTTATGCCTAGTGGAGACTCTGGTGCCATAGGTGTGGGAGAGGGTATTGGATGGGATGATTGTGGTCCCATCAGGGCTCACAATGTCAGCTAGGGAAGTAATGCCCAAGGGGATGAGGGTTTTGAGAAGGTTGGGGGGAATGGTGTGTTGGGGTAAGTCCGGGAGGGAGTCTTGAAAGGGGTTGAGTAGGGTTTCATCCTCCATATGGATTTGGATGGAGGCTCTTTTGAGGATGTGCATTTGCCTGGCCAAGGTAAAGTACTGAAGTGTATGGCTGGGCAAGGTAAGAGGATCCATACCCTGGAGCATAGTAGCTTCTTTGTGGAGGAGGGCTGTAGTGAGCCTGCCTAGTTTCCCCGTGTCGTTGAGGGACCTAGTGAGGTGGGCTGCTGTAATTTGAGCATAGTCCACCATTAGGGAGGGGATACCCAATCCTGCCTGTCCCAGGGGGAGGCAGACACTAGCAGTTGGGAATGAGGGGTGTAGGTCACAGCATGTTTTAGCCAGGGTCCATAAGGCCTTGTCTAAGATGCCTATATCCGAGTAGCTGTAGGGTGCTACGGTCATAGGGTAGGTGATGGCAGGCTTAATACACGTGGTGATGAGTCTGAGACATTGGAGAGGGGTGGCGCCTTTTGGTTTGGCAGTGGTGAGGATTTGGTGTCCTTTACTATGTATGAGGGCCAAGGCTTGTTTCATGAGGGGTCTCCAGTTTAGGGTGAGGCTAACCGGCAGCCCTAGATACTTGTATGGTTCATTTGGGGGAAGGTATGTAGCCCATGTGTCGTTAATGAGGATGGTGTTGTGGAGAAGTTTGGTTAGGGCCTTGTGGTTGGTGGGATTTGATCCTTGGGGTGGGAGCCATGCAATATGCCAGTGATCATGCATTTACCCCCGTTAAGAGGAATCCCAGACCAAGTACTGAATTGTTGCACTTTAAGGCATTGTACCTTGAGGTTGTCTGCTGTGTTAGTGACCACACTGGTGTCATCAGCATATCCTAGGCTACCTGTTTTATCTTGGTCAGTATTGGATGTTGAGGTTATGCCTTGCGTGTATCCTCTGCCCCCGGCTTGTAGCTATCTGAGGAGAGGTTCGATGAAGATGATGAAGAGTAGGGGGGAGAGGGTGTCACCTTGGATGGTGCCTCTTGTGATTTGAATTGGTTTGCCTTGAGTGTTGTTGAGGTACATGTGGGTAGTAGCCCCGTTGTAAATTCCTTTCACTGTTTCAATGACATCTACCGGGATTCCAAGGTCATACATAGTTTGGAGCAGCTTGTCATGGTCCACCATATTAAAGGCAGATGAGAAGTCAAAGTAGGCAGCAAACAGGTCTCTTTTTGAGTGGGCCGCATCCTCGATGTCATGTAGGAGGTGGGTGAGCTGTCTATGGGTGCTTCTGTTCTGTCTGAATCCCTCTTGGGAGTCACTGAGGACTTGGTATTGGTCCAAGTATTTGGACATCACTGTTGTAACCATGTTAGTCCACAATTTACCCGTCGTGTTGTTGAGGCCAATAGGTCTGTAGTGGTTGGCTTGGGTGGGGTCTCCTTTCTTGTAAAGCATGATGGTGTTGGACGTCTTCCAGCAAATGGGGGTGTAGCCGGTGATCCACATAAGCCCAAACATTTTATGTATGGTGTGGTGCCAAGACCAGGGGAGGCAGGTTAGTAGTTCATTGGGGATTCCGTCTGGGCCAGCCTGTTTGCTTTTTGCTACGTGTTGGATGCATGTTTGGTAATTAGAGAACTCCATGAGGTAGGGTAGGATGGGGTTGGAGTGTTGGTGGGGTTGGGCCTTGGTTTCTAGGGAGAATGTGTCTAGCAGGGAGGCCCATGGAGGGGGGGGCGGTCTGTCTGTCCTGGGGTAAGTATTTGCCGGTGCACGTGTGGTGAGGGGGGGCCATCAAGTGTCCCATGTGCTCCCCCAAGATGTCCAGGAGGTCATTAGTGGACGTTTTGTGTTGGGCAGTGGTGGGGTCTTGGAGGGTCTGGGGTGACGTCGGATTATCAGAGGTTTTGAAGATGTTTCTGTGGGCTTGTTTAGGTTTGTTGGATAGTTGGGTCATGAAGGCTGCTTTGCCAGTGGCAGTAGCTGTTTGTCTGCTGTTTGTGAGAATTCTCCGGAGGGCAGGGAGGGCCTCATCGAGGGATATATTGATTGCAGCCAAGAGTGAGGCATGGTCTGAGGCAAGCTGGATATGGGTGAGGGTGGTAGGATGGTTATGGCATGTTTCTAGGAGAGTAGAATGGGCGGTGTGGTAGGAGTTGGGGTCGGTGGTTAGGAGTTTCCTGTACGTCTTAAGTTGTTGGATATGGGAGTTGATTTTGGCGTGGGCTTTGCTCTTCTTTCTGTCAAGGAAGTGCCCTGGGATTTGGTTCCTGGTAGGGCAGGTTTCAAACATAGTGGTGAGGGCCATCCTAATAGGTTCCATAATCTGGTTGCTGAGATGGTCGAGGTCTAATCCTTTTGCAAGGAGAGTGTGTTTGACTTGGTGGAGGTGGGATGGGAGAGAATTGTCTCCTATGAGGTTGGTGGCCTGGTCCCACCAGTCCCTGATGGTTTGGGTGTGTTCCATGAAGAAGTTAGTGTGCGTTTCTTCAATGGCCTTTCTAGTGGCGTTCATGGAGGCCTTGCTGACGGGGGTGACTAGTTGTTGGGGTCTAGGAGGGGGGGTGTCAGTCAATGTCAGGGGTATGGGAAGGTAAATAGGGGGGATAATTTGGTGAAGGGCCATATGGTCTAGGTATCCTCCGACCTCCCTGGTCTTTTCACTAATATGGGGGTGAAGGGGGTTGGGGTAAGGGGAGATGAGGATGTCATCGATTCTGCTGTGGTGCTCGAGGTTGCCTTCCTGGTAGCAATGGAAGGTGGGTGCTCTAGTGGAAGGGTTGGTGGGGTGGAGGTTGAGTTGGGAGCACATAGATATGTGATGTTGGTCTGTGTGGGAAGTGGCGTGGGTAGATCTATCTGAGGGAAAGAGGGTTGCATTCCAATCCCCTCCACAGAGTGTGGTGTGATTGGGCTTTTTGGTGTGAGTCCCGATGTATGTATAGGCGGCTTGGCGTTGCTGGGGTTGGTCATGGGGCATGTAGACGCCTATGATGTGTGTAGGGGTTGGGGTGGTTGAGCCGAAGGTGATGTGCACCAGGCAACCAGCCAGGTCTGCATTGGCTTCATGGTGGACGGGGGGGCCTAATTGCTTGTGGGTGAGGATTATGACCCCTCCTTTACTGTGGTTGTTGTCCGGGGTTTTGGCCACACTACTGTGGTGAAGGGAGTATTGGGGGAGTTCCTTCTTGATGAATTGAATGAAGGAGAGGCAGGAGAGCAGTTTGGTTTCTGTAAGAATAGCCACATCAGGTTTGTGGTCTAGGATGTGATTGAGAATTAGCTCCCAGGAGCTCCTCAGCCCTCTGCAGTTGAGAAGTAGAAAATGTATGTTATCCATGTAGTAGTCTTGGGGTGACTGGGCATGGTGGGTGGGTTGTTGGGCAGGTCCATTATCCTTAGGGGTAAAAGGAATGGTTGGCTTAAAGCATGTTTGTTTGAGCTTCTTAGCCTGTTGGGGGGGGGGGGGGGGGCTCCCTTGGAATTGGTGGTGGTAGAGGTGGGGGGAAAAAAGACGTGGATTGCTGTTTGTTTGAGTTTAATGTTGGGGGCCCAGGTTTTGCGAGTGTTTCAGATGCTTGTTGGGGTGCCTGATATTTTTTGTGGTGGGGGGGGTGCTCTGTGGTACCACGTTTCTTCAGGTTGGTGACAGTTGAAGGGGCAGCATCTCCTGTATCGCAATCCATTTGCGTGTTGGGGGGGGATGTGCGATCGGGCGGGCTGGCGTCCTTCATCATGGTATCTTCTATGTTGGGTTGTGAAGGCATGGGTTTTGTAGGAGTTGTAGTAGGGGTAGTGTCTATAGTATCCATCGTCGCAACGTCAAGATGGTATTGGGGGTCCAAAAATCTCATGTCTGCGCTCTCTTTTTTAAGGATGAAGATGTTCCCATATAGGGCCCTCCAGGCTCCCGGTGTGGAGTCCAAGGGGATTGGCGAGAGGTTTTCTGAGTCTATCCAATACCAGATGTTATGGTATTTTTTTAGACAACCAGCATGTTTATAGGCGATTGGGAGGGGGGTGGTAAAGTGCAAGATACATTTACTGTGTCCTTGCAGACGTAGGAGGATTTGGTATTTGCTACTGCCAGGTAGGATCCCAAGGTTGTAGGGTTCATCATGGATAAGGTCGTGCGGGTTTGGGTGTTCCGGATTATAGTCAGGTTGTACGATTCGGTGAAGTATTCCCATCTGGGGGCATTCGGTGTGCATGTAGGCCTGCATCAGCATATTAGTAAAATTCCCCCTGCGAGGGATGAAGTGGTTCGGCCAAACACACAGGTCATTACGGGTTGCCTTGAGTATCCGGTGATGTCTCTCCCCAAATTTGAATATTTTTTCTGTGTCGACATATGGTCCACCGAGATAGGCATTGATGGCGTGCACTTGGCAGTGGCATCGAATTTGTTTCTCAATGTATGGTAGGATAGCACTCAGGGTTGGGTCTAAGGCAACATCTCCCATGTCGCAGTCCATTCGTGTGTTTGGGGGGGAGGTGCGTTGGGGTGAGCTGGTGTCCTCCATCATGGTATATTCCATGTTGGTTAGCGTAGGCATTGAGTTCGGAGGGGTTGTATCTTTGGTAACAGCCGACGCATTTCCAAGCTGGAATTGGGGGTCCAAAAACCTCATGTCTGCGCTCTCATCTTTAAGGATGAGGATTTGCCCATATATGGCCTGCCAGGCGCCCGGTGTGGAGTCCAAGGGGATAGGCGAGAGGTTTTCTGAGTCTATCCAATACCAGGTGTTATGGTATTGTTTGAGGCAGCCGGCATGTCCATATGCGGTTGGGAGGGGGGTGGTAAAGTGCAAGATACATTTATTATGTCCTTGTAGACGTTCCAGGATTTGTTTTTTGCTGCTACCAGGTAGGATTCCAAAGTTGTAGGACTCATCAGAGGAAAGGTTGTGGGGATTGGTGTGTTCAGGGTTATAATCGGGTTGTGCAATTTGGTGGAGTATGCCCATCTGGGGGCATTCAGTGTGCATGTAGGCCTGCATCAGCAAATTTGAAAAATTTCCCGCTGAGGTGAAGTGAAGCGGCCTAACACCCAGGTCGCTACGGGTTGCTTTGAGTATTTGGTGATGTCTCTCCCCAAATTTGATAATTTCCCCTGTGTTGACATGAGGTCCACCGAGGTAGGCATTGATGGCGTGCACTTGGCAGTGGCTTGAGATTTGTTTCTCAATGTATGGTAGGATAGTGCTGAGGGCCGGGATTGTGGGCTGGCCTTGCTGAAGGGGGGTGCGCTTTCCTCCTCTACATGTCGGGTCATGGGGGGGCTGGAGACAGGCATCGATTGCGTATTTTTGAATAAGTTTGTCCCTAGTACAGGGGGGGGCCAGGAGACGTTCTTTATTTTTTGTGTCCGTTGCACCGAGGCACCGTCTCTGTAAGGAGACCCTGTAGGCCATCCAGTGTAGCCACGGAAGAATGTTCCAAAGGAGCCACCAAATCAACCGAGTTGATTCCGAATCAAGGGGGTGTGTGTGCCACGTATCCCAGGACAGAGTCAAGTCAATGGCTTTAGTGGTACTATTTGGGATGGGAGAGGTGGGCATGGGGCTGATGTGGTACTGGGGGTTAGTACACTCTATTACAAATTGAGGTGCCAAGAGGGGTCTCATATGTATATCATACCAGGTAGAGATCCTTCTAAGAACTATTTGGTCCGCCAAGATTTTAAAAGGCAAGATCGCATGAAGGCGGGTGCGGATATCATGAGGGAGAGTAGGCCAGGCTGGGGCAGTGCCTGTTCTCCATGAAGGTTGGCATCCCTGCTTGCAAGTGGTGGGGGAGGGCGTGGCTTGGGGTGCAAGGTCCTTCATCTCCTGGAGCCTCCCCCCCAACTGTCCTGCCATACTCCATGGGGGTGTCGTGAGCCCTGGGCCATCTGGGGTGGTAGGTTGTTGGTTGAGGCATAGGTTGGGGGTGGTAGACTCAGGGTACAGGCATAGGGTGGTGGTGGTAGACTCAGGGTAGAGGCATAGGGTGGGGGTGGTAGACTCGGGGTAGAGGCATAGGGTGGGGGTGGTAGACTCAGGGTAGAGGCATAGGTTGGGGGTGGTAGACTTAGGGTAGAGGAAGTATTCTTGATTGTCCATCACAACAGGTGGTGGGGGTATCGGAGCGCGATCTGGGAAGCACATGCTCTGATTGTAGGGTTGGAGTAGACTAACATGAAACACAGGGTGGATTTGCATACACTCGGGTAGTTCCAACTTGTATGCTACTGCAGATACTTCCTTTATGATTTTAAAAGGACCGTACCTTCGGGTTTGTAACTTCCTACAAGTGACAGGCATCTTAATTTTCAAGTTGGCGCCAGATAGAAGAACTAAATCACCAACTTTAAATTGATGGGCTCTCCGGTGTTTATTTGCCTCTCGGCTTTGCCGGTCTTGTGCAGTTTGTAAGTTTGCTCTGGCTGCTTCCAAGTTGGTTTGAAGTTCGTCAATGAATTGCTGCACCGTTTTATTGGTCTCTTCTTTGGAAACCATAAGTGACATAGGGATGTCAGGTTGATGTCCATAGTTGAGATAAAATGGTGAGAATCCAGTTGATTCTTGGGTAGCACTATTGTAAGCAAACTCTGCCGCAGCAAGCTTAGAGTCCCAATTATCTAATCCATCAGAAATGTAAGGCCTTAATAGCTCCTCTAAGATTCTATTAAGTCTTTCTGCGTGTCCATCTGTTTGAGGGTGGTAAGCAGTGGACATTGCCATTTTCGTGCCACAAAGCTTGAACAAATGATCCTAAAACTCACTAGTGAATCTAGTATCACGATCAGTGATCAGGACTTTAGTTAAACCATGATGCTTGAATACCGTATCAAAGTACAGCCGTGCAGCGCCAATTGCATCAACAGTGGTGTTGGTGGGTGCAAAATGTGCCATTTTGCTGAGCTTGTCAACGAATACAGCAATAGCATCAAATCCATTGGACAAGGGTAGTTCAGTAATAAAGTCCATAGTCACGTGTGACCAGTTCTGGTTTGGAATGGGTAGTGGTTTCAGAAGTCCAATAGGTTTTTGATTAGTGGCCTTATTTCGTTGGCATGCATCACAAGTCTTTATATAGTCCTTAATGATGCATTTCATGCGTGGCCAATAATAGTGCTCTCTTAACCTATTATAAGTCTTGGCTTCTCCGAAATGACCCGAAATGATGCTATCATGAGCATCATGAAGGAGTTCAGCTCTTAAAGTGGAAGCTGGTATGTACAACTGAGATCCACTCTTTGTATATAGAAGTTTCCCTTTCAAGGCCAAGGTAGGGTGTTTATTCTGTTTAGCATTAGAGTAAGCACTCGTATATTCCTCATCTGCTCTTGCATCTTGTTCCACTTGGAGAAGGAAATCCTTGCTATCATGCATCACTACCGCATTGAAGGTGCATTGGTTTAGGTCTGGCCTCCTAGAGAGTGCATCAGCCACATTATTGAGACGGCCAGCCTTGTAAACGATCTCGAAATCATATTCAGCGAGCAAGCGCAACCAGTTGGCCTGGCGGTTACTTAAATGCGCTTGTTTCAGAATTTCTTTAGTCGGGTTGTTGTCCGTCTCAACGGTGAATCGTGTGCCTAGGAGGTAGTGTCTCCAGATTTTTAGTGCATGCACGATTGCTAGCAGCTCTCGTTCATGAACTAAATATTTGACCTCCGGGGACTTTAGCTTTCTGCTCTCATAAGCTATAACTACTTCCTTTCCTTCGTGCATTTGAGTAAGGACTGCACCAATTGCAAAGTTTGAAGCATCAGTCTTTACTACAAACGGCGCATCAAAGTTGGGTGGTCGCACAATAGGTTGAGAAGTCAACGCGACTTTAAGCGCTTGGAAAGCTTTTTCTTGATCTTCTCCCCAAAAGTTAGATTTCCAATCTGTTTCTTTTCTCAGCAGACTGGTCAGAGGCAAAGATATCTCAGCATAATTTTTCACAATTTTTCTGTAGTATCCTGTTATTCCTAAGAAACTTCTGGTTTCTGTTAAGGATTTAGGTTGGGGCCACTCTTGTATGGCTTCTACCTTTGATATCTCAGGACGGATTCCATCTCTAGAAATAACATGACCTAGAAAAGTGCAGGAGGGGGTAGCAAACTCACATTTTCTAGGCTTTCCATACAGCTTATGTTCTCTTAACAACTCAAACACTTTTTCGAGGTGCTCGAGGTGTTCAGCCTCATCCTTAGAGAAGGTCAGAATATCATCTATGTAGACTATTACGAAGTCATCCAAGTGCTTTCTAAACACATCATTCATGAGTCTTTGGAAGGTTGCTGGAGCATTGCATAAGCCAAAAGGTAAGACTTTAAATTCATACAGTCCGCATCTGGTTTTAAATGCAGTTTTGGGGATATCCTCCGGACTGATCCTGATCTGGTGGTAACCTGATCTTAGATCAATTTTGGAGAACACCTTTGCTCCATGTAATCGATCCAAAAGCTCATCAATACGAGGAAGTGGGTAACAATTTTTAATTGTTATCAAGTTTAGGGCTCGATAGTCTACGCACATCCTTAGAGTTCCATCTTTCTTTTTAACAAAAAGAATCGGTGCTCCATAAGGTGATACACTAGGCTGGATGAACCCTTTGTCGAGTAACTCTTTCAATTGTTCTCGAACTTCACGTAACTCATCCTGACTGAGTCTAAATATTGATCTGTTCGTGGGGGAAGAGCCTGGGATAAGCTCAATTTTATGATCAATAGATCTTTCTGGAGGTAGACCTGCGGGCAACTCTTCGGGAAATACATCGTGATACTCAGCTACCAAGTTTCTTATAGAAGCATTGGGTATCTCTGCTGAGTTTCCATTCTCACGGCTTTTTGTTTCATAACCGTCTTGACTCGTCGAATGATCATTCTTTATCTCTTTTCCGATGGGCGTTGATGTGGATCGAGATTGACCACCGCCATCATCAGACACATTCATGGTTATCAGCTAGAAAGCACTTCGAAGAGTGGAGAGAGATGTATGCAGCGGAGACAGACGCGCCAATCTATACACGGAGACAAGAATAGCGTTACAAGGACAGGCGGACGCCAAAGAACACCAGCGGTGGGAGATGCGGATGCCTGTAACCTGACTAGACCCTAAGTCAGGAAACTTAAGCCAGGCACCGGCTATACAGAGTGTGTCAGTGAGAGACCGATGACGCAGTCAACAGGAAGCTGTCACCGTGTCATGAAGGATGACACAGTCTACGGGAAGCTGACACAGTACAGACAGAAACACTGTCTGGGCCGATAGTTCTAAGGAAGTACATAAGTAGTCACCAAGTCATAAAACGCGTGAGAGCACCGCAATTCATGCTGACACTCCACCTATGACACAGGTGACATACAATACTACCTCTCCACCTATGGCACTGGGGACATAGAACTATATGTAACATATATAAAAAAAAAAAAAATCAAAGAACTCCGAAAAAATCGAGAGAACTTCAAATGGAACCCAAAGGGTTATAGGAAGGAATGAAACAAGGCAAAAAATTCTAAAACAATTTGCCAAGCTAGAAAGAGAGGAAAAACTAATATCAAAAATGGGTAACAACGGTATAGAAAACCCGATCCGGGAATAGGAACCTAATGCCAAACTTTGATAACGAAAAGAAACTAATATGACCAAATGCAAGGATGACCCTAAGAAGAAGCGGTCATACCTAACATGCGGACAAACCTCCAGAACACAGCAGGATCAAGGGGCTTGGTGAAGGGGTCAGCACAGTTATCCACGGTGTTAACATAGGCAACATCCAGTGAACCATCCTCCACCAGCTCCTTGATGTAGTGATGAATAACATCAATGTGCTTGCTGCGAGGCAGGAGCTGCCAGTCTTTGGCCCAACTTAGAGACCCTAAGTTGTCACCCTGAATGGTAACCAAAGCACAAGGCAGACCCAGATCCACCCTCAATTTCTTCAACCATTGTACCTCCCTGGCAGCCTGGGACAGGGCCTGATACTCAGCCTCACTAGAGCTAATGGCAACAGTAGGCTGTCTCTTGCTCATCCAGTTCACTATGCACCCCCCAGCTAGCACAGCAAAGCCAGTCTGAGACCGCCTGTCAGACCCATCATCAGCAAAGGATGAGTCACTAAAGACAGTAAAAGAGAACTCAGGGTTGTGGGTGTAAGTGAGACCCAGGTGGGAATGTGTTCTCAAATACAAGAGCAACCGCTTGGCAGCCCCCCAGAGAGGGACGGTAGGGTGAGCAGAAAACCTGGACAGGTAGCTCACAGCAAAAGAAATATCAGGCCTGGTGCAAGTAGCCAGGTATAGCAAAGCACCCACAAGAGAGAGGTACTGGCTATTAGACGGCAGGGGTTCTCCAGGGGCGTCAGAAACGGTGGACTTGGCCATGGGGGCAGCAAACCTGGGTGGGGCAGCATCAGTAAGACCAAACTGCTCCACCAGATCAACAATGTAGGTGTGCTGAGAGATGTTGATCTGAACACACCTGCCTTCAGAATCAAGTGTAACATGCATGTCCAAAGAGAGGAACTGAACCGGAACACCCATCTCTTTGACCTCCCAGCCAGCCTTTTCCATAGCCTGGATAAGCAACACATACCTATCCAGCTCACTAAAAGCACAGATAAAATCATCAACATAGGTCAGAACATAGCTCCACCCACCATCAGAATCCTTCCTAAAATACAGAGCAGGTTCAGCCTTGCACATAGTGAAGCCGTGTGCAACCAGAACCCGCTTGACATCCCTACTCCAAGCCCTGGGTGCCTGCTTCAATCCATAAAGAGACTTGAGCAGCTTGCACACAAGGGGAACACCGTTGGGACCAAGGTGCTGAAAGCCCTCAGGCTGGCGGCAGTACAGGTCCAGGCCAGGTTCCAGCTTAGCGTTCAGAAATGCAGTTTTGATGTCCAGCTGCCGAACAAACATCTTTCTATGAGTGATGGCAGCCAGGAGCACCCGAAGACCTGCTTTAGAGGAGACAGGGGCATATACGTCATGAAAATCCAGCCCAGGACGTTGCAGAAAGCCACGTACCACAAAACGTGCCTTGAAGCGTATAGAACCATCAACCCCAATCTTCTTCACAAATAACCACCTGCCTGACAGGATCTTTTGCTTACGAGGCTGTGGAGTGAGTACCCAAGTACCATGGGCATGTAGGGAAGCCATCTCATCCTTCATAGCAAGAAGCCATTGATCCCTGTCAGGGTTGGTAGGGAGCATGGCAGCTTTATAGGTTAGTTCAGTGGAGGGGGCAACAGATGCTCCCACGTACAAGCAGTTTACTTGTACATGAGCAGCGGGGATATCAGCAGTATCAGCAGTAACCGGTAGTAGAGCCCCCAGTGCAGAACTACTGCCTGGTTGAACAGGGCCGGCCTTATTTGCCTCTAATTCAACGAAGCCTGGGTCGACCGGAACACCCCAGCCATACGCAGTATCGGAGCCTGACCAATGATCAAGATCATCACTTGCACTATCGGCAAAGGCTACATCATCACCCGGGCTCCCGATTAATCTATCAGGAACGGCAGGAGGCGAAGCGCTCACCAACCCCTTCGAGCCATCCAAGATGATTGGAGCAGGGTGACTAGTAGACAATGGACCTATAAGAGGCTCCACTATGATCTGAGATTGTCGTAATCCTAGAGCTTCACCGACGGAATTTGACGCAGAGGAGGGCCTGGCGACCCCCTGAGATTCGGCTAAGATTTTATCCGTAGGAACTGCAGAACCTCGCCCGCCCAGTGCATTCTCACGCAATACAGTACCAGCAGCCCCTGACCTGGGACGCAGAATCATCCTATGGCCAGGACAGTGGTCAACAATTGGGGAAAGCAAAGGATCTAAGGAATGGCCCGCAGTCTCAGGCATGTGTCCGTTGATAGCGGCAGGGATGCTAGAAACATACGGCGACCCGTCATAGGGAGGAAGCCCAGGAATACAGTTATAGCTAAACTGTTCATAGAAGAGTACATCACGACTCTCTACTACCTGGCGCAACTTAGGAACCCAAATAAAATAACCCTTACTCACCAGAGAATACCCAACCAGTCTACCAGATAACGCCCTTTCGTCCAGCTTGTTACGTTTCTTCCCATTGACTAACGTGACATAGCAGGGGCATCCAAACACACGTAACAACGACACATCAGGCATCACCCCATAAAACAACTCATAAGGTGTCTTGCGTCCCTGATTGGGCAGTCGGTTACGAAGGTAACAAGCAGCTAGGAAGGCATAAGGCCAGAAAGACTTAGCTAGCTTTGATTCCAGGTGGATACTCCTAGCTATAGACTGCAAGACCCCATTATACCTTTCCACAGTTGCGTTCTGCTGGGCAGTGTACACCAACGATAACTCATGTACTGCCCCAACCGATATCAGCCAATCCTCGAACCATTTAACTATAAACTCCTTGGCCCTGTCAGATCTCAGACACTTAAAGGCAAACCCCTGCAGCTGATTTGACCATCTGAGGATGATAGTTTGGACTGCTAAGGGAGCTTCATCCCTGGTCCTCAAGCACAATACTTCAGCAAAGCCAGAGAATTGGTCTATGAGGCACAGGATGTAAAAATCCCCACGCAGACCCCTAATATGAACTGGTCCCATTATATCCAAGTGAAGTCGTTGGAGAGGTGCACGGATCTCAGTTTTGCTTTCTTTAGGAAAAGGGAGACGTTTGCCCTTAGCCTTGTGACAAGCATCACATGGGATCTTACCCAACTTTTGCACTTGACCCAGACTGAGGGGTAAGTTCTTAACCATACCACTCTTGACAAGTTTGTGTAAGGCACTATAGCCGGGATGACCCAACCGCCTATGCCACAACCATGCAGGAGTGGTAGGGAGAACAACTCCACCGTCCTCATCAACATCAAGTGCAAACGCTGGATAATTGTCAGCAACTCTTAAACAACGACTGGAGGTGTGACAAGGCCTACATGCAAACTTGTACACACCATCACTGGAGGCAGGGAAGGACCAGAGAACAGAAGAGCCCTGAGTGGCAGTGCAACTAAGACTATCAAAAGAAACCTGGCAGTGGAGAGAATGAGCCACAGCATTTACTGACAGGAGATTCACCGGACAGTGAGGGATATAAAGAACATTGGTTAGAGTGATTGATGTTGGTAACCAATCACTACATAACACAATGGATCCCTTACCCTCTGACCGTTGAATCACCCCGTCACCAAATCGAACCGTAGGCCCAACAGCAGAAGATTCAAACACAGTGAACAAAGACTTATCACCCGTGATTGACATTCCAGCTCCAGAGTCCACATGCCAGACACCCTCAGAAAGACTAGGGCTACACACGTTAGAGAACTTCGTAGTGCAAGAGAATAGGACAGAGCGTACCTCCTAGTTCTTGGACATGGCGTACCCATCAATCTGAGCCTGCAAGGAGGACAACTGCTTGCGAGTCAGCGAACCTGGAAGGGCCAAGGCAACGGGCACGGGTTCAATGCCCGGTGCACCAGCCTTGGCCTTTCGCAGGTGCGGATGTTTCGTCCAGCAACGGTCCTCCGAGTGGCTCGTTTTGGAAAGACAGGGGCCCCAAGTGCAATCCAAGCGCCTCTTGGTAGTCCCGGAACCCTGAGGACCAGGTCCCCTGCCACGCTGAAAAGCAGCATTGGCAGGGACTTGGGGAGGATCGCGGGACCAACCAGGATGCCTCGGATCAGACTTAGGGAGAGACACGTTCAAGAAATCTAATGATCTATATGCTGCCAGACAGGTCCAGTAATCAACAGGCTGGTTCTGATGCAGTGCGAGACCAAACTGTAGCCGCAGAGAGTCGAAGCGGGGGTGCATGATGCCATTAATAATAGTATGCATGGCATGGCGCTGAGGCTGTGGGTATCCCGCACTGCGGAGGTCAGTGCACAAGCCCCGGACCCTGCGAAAGAACACATCCACAGGTTCAGAGTTGTCCATGGTTGCACGCCGAAGCTCAACAAGCATGAGAGGGACACGAGCAGCAAGAGCATCAGAACGCTGTCTTCGGATATGCAAGAAGATATCCCGAGGAGTGGCAAAATCCTGATACACATTGACCATCGCATCCGTCATGTTCGCAAGCATCATAGTGAGACACATGAACTCCTGACGTTCCAGGGGCAGGGCACTAAAACCCAACAGTGCAGGATCTACACGAGACTCACCATGAGAGGCCGAGGGTCCAGCAGCAAGAGGATCAGGCACAGGAGCATACGAGGCACGAACCGACATAAAATACTCGGCAGCAATGCCAGCATCATATGCGCGCTGATCATCTAAGTTCCTAATGAGATCTAAGGAACGCGCAACACTCGCAACGAGCTCGAAATCAGGCCTAACAGGAACAAAACTGAGAGGGACCTTCACATACTGATACCCTCGGAGATCATTGTTCCTACACCCAATCCCACCAAAGGTAACACCTCCAGGGGAAGGGTAGTTAATCCCTGCCTTCACAGATCCTAGAAAAGCACGACACTCATGACCCAGCTCAGAGTAAGCCATCACACGCTTAGGGCGACCCTTTCTATCTAGATTAGCCCGAGTGGCTGCCTCATCCAGCCTACCGTACAAAGTGCGATCAAGAGAATTTCCAGCATACTGGGCTTGGCGAATAAGCCGGCAGTCCCGCACAGCCAGCCGCACAGGTGGTGTGCCATCAAGCAGATGTTCCCAGGATATGCCGGACAGCGTAGGATTCATAGACGGCGGAGGGCCAGGCGCAGGTGGCAGATCCACCGGTGGAGGTGGAGGGGGCTCCTGCGAGGTGCCAGCAGCAGATCTGTGGACACTCGTGGCAGCAGCCTCGCGAGCCCGAGTATGGTAAGCACCAAGAGCCCGCTCTGCAGGGTTGCGAGCCTGCTCTGCAAGGTTGAGTAGAGGACCCAAAGGACCAAGAGACGAACTCCGCAGCAAAGACGGCTTGACCACCTCAGGTAGGTCCGGTGGAAGCGGCGCAAGCAGAGCGGCAGACGGAGGCTTGAAGACCGCAGGAGAAGGTGCCAATTGAGGCTCATACACCGGAGAGACAGTGGAGGTGTGGAAAACCCTAGTAGCAGAAGAGAGAGTGACTCCACCGAAGTCGCCACTTCTGGCACTCTGTAGATCTTCCATACAATCATCAGAGTAATCTTCCTCTGAGTCGTCAGACTTGCCGTAAGCATAGCCATCTTCATGGCTATGGAGAGCAAGGTCTACAGTGTCGTAGGTAAAGCGGGCATCAGCGGGTGGAGGCGACCTTGCATACTGGATAATCTGTGTGGAAACACAGCATAGGCGCATCAGAATATCCTCAACCTCAGGTCGGAGACGTTGGACAAAAGGAGAAGGAGACAGAGAAATGGAGGTATTGGAGGGGGGGGTGGCTTCCATGATGGCGGAAGGAGACTCATCTCCGGCAGCAGAGGCCGCTGGCGCGCAATCATCTAGCCAATCAGTGGGAACACGAATCTTTAGAGGAAGAATTCGGTTGCATCCATTACTGATAATGACGCTCTCCATACCGCGCGACCAGGAAATACCATTCTGTGGGGTAAGTTTCTCGAAGCCGGCAGGAGGCCCACGCGGAAGTTGCATTGTAAAGCAGTGGTAGAAGTAATAAGCCCGTAACCTATCAGCTAGAAAGCACTTCGAAGAGTGGAGAGAGATGTATGCAGCGGAGACAGACGCGCCAATCTATACACGGAGACAAGAATAGCGTTACAAGGACAGGCGGACGCCAAAGAACACCAGCGGTGGGAGATGCGGATGCCTGTAACCTGACTAGACCCTAAGTCAGGAAACTTAAGCCAGGCACCGGCTATACAGAGTGTGTCAGTGAGAGACCGATGACGCAGTCAACAGGAAGCTGTCACCGTGTCATGAAGGATGACACAGTCTACGGGAAGCTGACACAGTACAGACAGAAACACTGTCTGGGCCGATAGTTCTAAGGAAGTACATAAGTAGTCACCAAGTCATAAAACGCGTGAGAGCACCGCAATTCATGCTGACAATGGTTTATTCATAGATCTCACCATCGGAGTCTCCAACTCCGTTACACAAGGGCTTTCCTAACTTCTGTTCAGCGCTGGGGATGTGATTGGCCTTTTCACACTCCTTATAACACCTTTTGCTTCCGCACCCCGACTCTCCGAAGGGATCGCGATGAAGAGGGGAAGTCCTTTTTTTACAGCTCTCTTAAATTGGGTAGCTGTACAGAGATCAATTGATCTCGGTGACTCTGGATTCAGAATGATGTATTTTTCCCCTTGCATAAATGATATGCAGTGAGTTTCCCAGTCGATCATAGGATTATATTTCACCAACCACGGTTTTCCTAGAATAATATCAAACTTCTTGGACTGAAGATCTACCACAAAGAAATCTAATTTATCTTCATATTCTCCTATGTTGAATTTTTGACAGGGCAAATTTTCCACGACCTGTTTTGTTCCATTCGGATATATAACTTCATAATCCGAAGGTTGGAATTTATTTTCTTTATTTGATAGGAATTTCTTAGCAACTATATTTCCTCCTGACCCACTATCAATGAGGATGGATGCAGGTTTTCCCATCATTTTACCCTGCAAAATCAACAACTCAAAAGGAGAGATATGAGAAGAAGAATTTATTAAGGGCACACGTTCAGCATTTGTCCGACTACTTGATTTACTCTGAGATATTTGGTGATCATCCTCACCTAATTCTTTGTAGTCGGACGCTTGGCGTTTCCCATCTCTTTTCTCAAACTAATCCATTCTGGGCAATCTGCTAATAGATGTCCAGTTTTTTTGCATAAATAACAAATCGGAGAACGCTTCGGTGGAAGATTCCTCGGTTGGTCATTCCTGCGGGTATTGATAACATCTATCTCCATGGGCTGGGGTACATTTCTAGGTTTAGAAGACCCACCATTCTTAGGAAAATACATGGGGTTGTATGGCTTCCTATTCCCAAAATTTACCTTATGGTTGACAATGCTATCATACCTTTCTGCTATTTTTGCAGCTTCATTGAAGTTTGGGGGTCGTGTAAGTCCACTTCCCGCCTAACTTCTGAACGAAGTCCTCTAACAAATCTATCTAGACGTTCTGTCTCATTCAAGTCTGGAATTTCTAAACACAGTTCAATGAACTTCTGAACATACAAACGAACCGTATTGGTTTGTTGAAGTTCAGCCAGCTTGTCACGAGCCCTCTTAACGGCGTTAATGGGCCTGAAAAAATCGAATAACGCCTGCTGAAATTCCGCCCAATTATTAAATGGGGGCCCGCTTTGAACTCGCAGCCTGTACCACCTGGCCGCGTGCTCTTCAAGCAGTGAGGCAGCGAATTGAATTCTGCATGCCTCATCACTGACATTTACTAGTTCAAAATATGCGTTTACTTGATACAGCCAATCTTCTATTCTGCTGCCTCGGCTTACGTCTCCTTTGAATGTTGGGGGACGGATGGGTTTCAAGGATCCCAACTGTGGCTTTGGTGGCGACAACGGTGGCTGTTGTGGTTGCGATTGTAGTACTTGCAGTAGTTGCAAGTGTTGCGCTTGCAAACTTGCAAACTGACTTTGCAATTCTTCTAAGTTGCGACTCAAAAGTTGAGCTGCATCTAGCTCTGGCGGGTTGTTTTGCCCTTCCATAAGTTTTCTCTAAATTCGCAACCTCGATAGGAATACTAAGATTTTTCGGAATTTTTCTCATTTAACCGATCAGTACAAACCCAGCATCCTGCATATTTACTCAACCACTGAATGTAAGAAACGCATTATAATAGCCATCTCGC
Organism: Chlamydomonas sp. ICE-L; assembly: GCA_013435795.1. Lineage (NCBI taxonomy): Eukaryota > Viridiplantae > Chlorophyta > Chlorophyceae > Chlamydomonadales > Chlamydomonadaceae > Chlamydomonas > Chlamydomonas sp. ICE-L. Next base: position 283,728 of record JACBWV010000946.1, on the reverse strand, counting down.
CTTTCTCAGCCTAGTCTTCCTCATCGGTGAGAATAATCCCGTGAAGGATTTTCACCGTAGGCTGTCCAGCAGTCCGAGGTTTAATTTGAAGATTTCGCCTCAACCTCTTCTTCTGCCTCCTCCGCTTCTCCTGCTCTTTGAGCTTGGCTTTGTCGAGCTTCGCCCTATCACTCACAGCCTTCCAGGGAGGGAATTCCACGTTGAAATTCGGGTCCCGTTTCGGCGGCCCGGCTTTCATAGCACTGTCACACATTTGCATGGGCGTTTCCGCTACTCCAGTTAGCGGTTTTTCCATCACAGCGCTTTTCCGAAAAGGTTGATAGACATCGCGTATTCGCTGAAGAAACCGGATCGGTTCCTCTACACGATTTATCTCTGTTTTTCTTCGCGGAGCTCTTAACTCAGCAACGGCCTCACTTCGCCCGCCTATAGGGTTACTCAACGGCCTGTTGCCTTCTAGCCAGCGATAATGTTTAAAACTGCTGTATGAGGAGAGCCTTATCGTTTACTTCGTACCACAGTGGACCGTGGCCCGAAGAATCTAAGCCTATTAAGCGATAGACTTCCTGCCTACTCGGCGGTTTCATAGAAAGAGAGAAGTCAGCAGTAAGTACGCTTCTACTTACTAAAGGGAAGGCTCGAAATGACTAATATATCACGTGTCCACAATTCGGTCACGGGAGGGAGGGACCAATGTAACGGTGCTCAGATTTGCAATGACCAGTAGGTCGCTTTAGCTCTGACGATTCATTGGACTCGAAGAAAGATTGTTGTTTGGATAATTATTGTTACAGATGCAGCGCGCGGCGCTATTTATAGTGCCGACGAAGTTTCTAGAACTTAGGGTTCTAGGGTTTACGCTGCAGAACACGGAACGCGACAGTTGGTCTGCGACACTGTCAGCAACACATCAGATGAATACGACAGTCGAAGGTTCCAGGCTGTCGTCAGATAACGTTATGCTTCGCAACGTCTGGGCGAAGCTTACGTACCTAATATGCGTAGGGGTGGAACGGCATAGAAGGACCTACCAGGGGGGGGTGGAACGTAGGGTTTAGCCTGGTAGGTCGCCTTTTGCCGTTCCACCCTAGTACCTCCAGCCAAGAGGCGTTCCACCCTGGTACCTCCAGCCAAGGGTCGTTCAACCCAGGCCAGGGGGGTGAAGTTGCCCAACCCCCAAAGACCTTCCCCCCTCACCCACAGGTTTCACGAATTAAATAAATGAATAAATAGTAATAGCCTCGACAACTTGCCGTCCTGTTTTATTTCCTTAGGATCATCGCCTTATTCAGTCGCGTTTTCTAAGCAACGCTCAAGCGAGTTCGTTCCAGCTGTTCGTCCCAGGGGCCCTGGTTCGACCCAGGGGCCCTGGTTCGCCGGCATGGCGTGCCCACTGGCGCCGCTGCCGGCAGTGGTGCCAGAGTTTCCAGCAGTGCCTGACAACAATCTGATCTACAGTACCTTCAAGGAGAGAGGACTGGCCCAACCTAATGCGAAGGTCCTGCTTGGCTTGCTCCCTGACATGCGGAAGGAAGGGAAACTGAACATAGAGCCTGGTGCTCAACTTCTAAGCGCGGGGGGTTTTGATGGTAAGAAATTAATGTCATTGTGATCCTGGCACCAGTCGATATTCTTGATCGTCGTGAATTTAGGTGCAAGGCAAGCACAGTGAGTCCCTCATGATGAATAGTAAGAGAGAGAGAGAGAGAGAGAGAGAGAGAGAGGAGAGAGAGAGAGAGAGAGAGAGAGAGAGAGAGGAGAGAGAGAGAGATGAGAGAGAGAGAGAGAGAGAGAGCGAGAGAGAGAGACGAGCAGAGGAGAGAGAGAGAGAGAGAGAGAGATAGAGGAGAAGCAGCGAGAGGAGAGAGAGATGGAAGAGGATAACGCTGTTGGAAAGATTAGGGAGAAGAAGAGGAACGATATTGCGAAGAGTGGCGAGAAGTTTGACGATGTGAGAAATTTGAAGAGATGCGAGAATGAAGAGTGCGAGAATTTGAAGAGTGCGAGAAATTGAAGAATGCGAGAATTCGAATTGGTGGTCTGTGTGGAGTTGGCCGAAGATGTCACTGACATCTCAAATGTCTTCCGGAATGTGTGTCCCTGCGAAGTTGTGGGTCTGCGCGGAGTTGGCCGAAGATGCCAGTGACATCTCAAATGTCTTCCGGAATGTGTGTCCCTGCGAAGCTGTGGGTCTGCGCGAAGTTGTATCGATTGCTACAGTGCTTGCAGTGAGTTGTGTTTCGACTTCCAGTCAATTTGTGTGTCCCTGCGAAGCTGTGGGTCTGCGCGAAGTTGTATCGATTGCTACAGTGCTTGCAGTGAGTTGTGTTTCGACTTCCAGTCAATTTGTGTGTCCCTGCGAAGCTGTGGGTCTGCGCGAAGTTGTATCGATTGCTACAGTGCTTGCAGTGAGTTGTGTTTCGACTTCCAGTCAATTGGTGTGTCCCTGCGAAGCTGTGGGTCTGCGCGAAGTTGTATCGATTACTACAGTGCTTGCAGTGCGAAGTATTTCGGCTTCGAGTCAATTGTTGTGTCCCTGCGAGTTTGTGACCTGCATGGAGTTTGTAACGTTTTTTGCCGTGCTTGCAGGGAGTTGTGTTTCGGCTTCCAGTCAATTGTTGTGTCCCTGCGAATTTGTGACCTGCATGGAGTTTGTAACGTTTTTTGCCGTGCTTGCAGGGAGTTGTTTTTCGGCTTCCAGTCAATTGTTGTGTCCCTGCGAATTTGTGATCTGCATGGAGTTTGTAACGTTTTTTTGCCGTGCTTGCTGGGAGTTGTGTTTCGGCTGTAATTAAATGTTACAATAACCCTAGGATCCTTGATGATGAAATTTGCATATTTTCCCTTTTGTCATTATGTATTTAAAATGAAACCCTATCTAACTTGATTTGCATGTTCCCGTTATTACCGCTTTGAAAACCATGTTATTCAATTAATTTAGTTAATATATCGGGTATAGACAACACTTCTTCATCGTCGCGTTATACTCTGGATCGGTGTGAACCGATAATCGAATATGGCCATCAATCAACGTGTCACAATCAAAATACATATACAGTATACTCGTACGTTTTACAGTTTTATAATTAATTGAAATTATAACATCCAATAAGCATTGTTGGCGAGACACAGTCTTTGTTTTCTGTAGATCACCACCAACACAATATGCATGCGGATTATATCTAATGAAATATAACGGCAACGTGTTGTCATCGAAAACCAGAGACTCGTAAATGTTTGCCATCCGTTTCATATCACATCCAACCGAGTATTCACCGAATTTGTGTTGGTTCTCGTCGACCTCTAAGAATATAGCAACCCCATCCTTGATGATCAAGAAATCTATCCTTGCGAATGAAGACCCCATACAGCTGAAGTCGACATGATGTTCTCTTTTGAAATCAATACCATTATCTTCTAGCACCTTGGCTATCTTTTCCTCTTCCTTTTTCTTCCGTTGCTGATACTCTATTGTATGTGTCCTTTTGTGTTTAGTCAAATTACCATTTTGAGCAAATGTAGCCCCGCATCCCTCAAAATCACACACATATGGTTTTTCTCCTGTATGTATTCTTGTATGTGTAGTCAAATCACCACTTCGAGCAAATACAGCACCACATCCATGGAAATCACACACATATGTTTTTTCTCCTGTATGTGTCCTTTTATGTGCAGTCAAATTACTACTTTGAGCAAATGCAGCTCCACATCCATCGAATCCACATTTGTATGGTTTTTCACCTGTATGTGTCCTTGTATGTTCAGTCAAATTACTACTTTGAGCAAATGTAGCTCCACATCCATTGAATTCACATTTGTATGGCTTTTCTCCTGTATGTATTCTTGTATGTTTAGTCAAATCACTACCATGAGCAAATGCAGATCCACATCCATCGAATTCACATTTGTATGGCCTTTCTCCTGTGTGTGTCCTTGTGTGTCTGGTCAAATCACTACTTTGAGCAAATGCAGCTCCACATCCATTGAATTCACACATGTATGGTTTTTCTCCTGTATGTGTCCTAGTATGATTAGTCAAGCCACCACTATGAGCAAATGCAGCTCCACATCCATTGAATTCACACATGTATGGTTTTTCTCCTGTATGTGTCCTAGTATGATTAGTCAAGCCACCACTATGAGCAAATGCAGCTCCACATCCATTGAATTCACACATGTATGGTTTTTCTCCTGTGTGTGTCCTTGTGTGTGTAGTTAAATTACCACTATGAGCAAATGCAGCTCCACATAGTTCACACTTGAATTTTCTTGTAGACATCTGTATCCGATAGAATTATACAAGTAAGTTTTATTAGCGCTTCATCATTTTTAAATGATGATGACGAGTGTCACGTATTGATATAAAAATGGAATCAGTTAAGGATTTGAATATAAGATACAAATCAATTAAAGCCGTTATAAGTACTAAATGCCAACTAAATACCAACTAAATGCCAACTAAATATCCCCTAGTAACACCCTAGTAACACCCTAGTAACACCCTAGTAACACCCTAGTATTGTCCTGGTATTGTCCTGGTATTGTCCTGGTATTGTCCTAGTGTCTTGTCTTATCGTTTATTAATGAATAAAATTGAATTCATCTAAAGGCTGCTAGTTTCTTAATTGAAATCCAGTTAAAGCTTGTAAGTATGTCAATTGCATCTATGTCTGTAGTTCCCGTGTTTGTTTGCCAAGAATGCAATAAAGTATTCAAGACTGCGTATACTCTTCGACGCCACGTTTTAATTCATACTGGCGAATTACCTTGGTCTTGTGAGTCCTGCAAGAAAGGTTTCACACATAAGAGTTCTTTGACTGTCCACAAGTGTCATCCTTGCAAGCATTGCAATGAGATATTCCAGACTGCCCCAGACTTGAAGGTTCATCTGTTAAAACATGTGAACCCCCTTGAGTGTCAAACATGTCACAAGTGTTTTGCTTCCCCGAGTGGTTTGAAAGATCATATGAACCGACACCTAGAATATAAACCTTATCCCTGTAAGCATTGCCCTAAGAGTTTCGTCACTAATGCCGAGTTGAAACACCATATGGTTTACCATGATACCCATCGTCCTCATGTGTGTGATGAGTGCTGTATGTCCTTCATTCACGGTTGGCAGTTGTTAATTCATAAAGACGACCATGGCCCTAACCAGGTTCCATGTCAGTATTGTCAGCTCTCCATAGCATCTCGACGTATGGATAATCATATTTACAAATATCACATGGACAAGTACATGCAATACAACAAATGTATCCGTTTAAAAGCACCAACCCCTGTTTAATGGCTATCCCTGTGTGTGCCGTCATGTGAATTGTGTGTTATATTGCACTATATTCTTTTTATAGGAACCTACAAACCGATACAAATGTATCTTCATGTAAACCCCATGTGTCGCATTATGTCCCATAGACCTCTCCTGGTATCTGCCTGATACCCTCCTGGTAATCTCCATGTATCTGCCTGTTACTTTCCCGTTACTGTCCATGTAACTCCTACTATATCTCTGCCCACGTAAACCCAATGTATCTTGTTGGTAATCTCACGAACACACTGGATGCCTTACTGAACATAGAGCCTGGTGAACAACTTCGGCATCCATTCGAATACGATGAAGGTGTAATGATTAGTTGAATGATATACCGATAAAGTACGTAAGATAACTAGTGGAGATCACATAGTTATAGTATTGGTAATTCTCACGAAGTACAACGATGATATAATCTACATTCCATAGTATTGGTGGATACCCCTACTACTACTACTACAATTCTACGCATTCCTTCCGTATCGACTGGTGCCAGGATCACAATGACATTAATTTCTTACCATCGAAACCCCCCGCGCTTAGAAGTTGAGCACCAGGCTCTATGTTCAGTTAAGGGATGTTTCTCGAGAAACAATACACTGCATCGACGAAGATGACACACGTGTCGATTGACGGAGAACGGCATGCCCTGCAGGGACCGAATGCGCAGTTCCCCATCAACAGATTGCGCGCAGTGCGAGTGGCACTATACTTCGCCCTAGAGGTAGGTGTGTGCTTGGCTTCTCCCCTTATGCCCTCCCATGCAGCTCACCTTATCTGTGTGCACATATTGATTCAAGTATAAAAAGCTGAATCTGGATGTATCTTGATGCAGGGTGCCCTCCCCAAGAGTAAACTGGATGAGGCTGTTTATGATACTAAGTACGAGCCGCTCTTGCGCTCAGTCACACGGGCATTGGCAGTAATAACTGAAGAAAAGCTCAACATCTTTAAACCTGATGGTGTGGGCATGGAGCCTTTCATGAAGGCAGTGGTTGACAGGCTCCTGGACAAGGTAGCATTAATCCTCAAAGACCTTGACTTAGGGCTTATGCTCGTAGAGCTTAAAGTTTTGATGAGGCTGGATTTTACAAATGATATGAAGGCTGCTATGAGTTCCATGGGCAGAGCAATAGCGTCAGCAACAGGCAGGACTCTCATTGAGGCCATCCGGCTGGCTGGTGCCTCAACCACCCACCTTCAACCAAACGATGCACATTCGGCTGAGTCCATGCTTACGGCACTACTACTGCATTCCAAGACGCAGTTCGGTCTTGAGTTGATGGGCAACTTGAGTGAAGATTGGAAGGAGTACATGAATTTGATTGGGAGTGGTCAGCAAGGTAAGCTAATCCACTTTCTATTTGTGTGACTATGTGTAGCACCTTTAGTAATTACAATATTCCTAATGGCTGTCTAGTTGAGCTAGATGGAAGCTGCTATGTGTACCCCCCCCCAATAGAAAGCTTTACAATAGGCCAGATGGCTGTGAAGTGGAGCTAGATGGAAGCTGCTATGTGTACCCCCCCCCCCCCCAATAGAAAGCTTTACAATAGGCCTAATGGCTGTGAAGTGGAGCTAGATGGAAGCTGCTATGTGTACCCCCCCCCCCCCCCCCCCCCCTTCCAATATCCATATTACACATATATCACTTCATTACAACATGTGCAGGTGCGGCTCAACCACCTTTCAACGAGCAGGATGTGCAGGGTGTGGGGAGACTTCTGGCGACTGCCTTCCAAGACCACAATATCTGGAAGCTCACGAAGATACTGGTCATCATCAACCCTATCAGTGGATCGCTTGCTATCATTCCAACACATGGTGGGACATTCAAGTCCACTGTCCAGGGTAAGAAGGCAAAGGAGTTCATGAACACAGCTGTGGTCTTGCAATTCCCACAGGTGCCTTTGGACTTGTTTGCTGATCCCAACGTGGCGGTTATATGGGCCCAATCAGACAACACGTACTACCCAGTGCACTCTACTACAAATGCGCCAACGAAGGAGGACATGAAAATTCAATTGCTAGCCATTAAGCTTTGTGTGTGTGGGGAGGAGCAGCGCATTAAACCCGTACAAGTTACATTCAGCTACAACTCTGCCATGACAACCACCCCACCCTTCCCACAACCCCAACCCCACCCCACCCCACACAACAACCCCACAAACACACACACCACCACCATCAAAACAAAAACACAATCTATCAGTGCATCACTAACCCTGAACCCACAACCTGCAACTCCAAACATCATTACAGGCATGGAAATGCTGCGAAGGTTGTAGCGATCTTTACAGATGACAGGGACATGAAGAAGCCTACAACCAGAGCTGCGGTGCACTTGATCTCTCAGCAATTTGGTGTGCCGCCAGAGATTGTTTTTGCTGACGGTCTACTGCAGACAGCACTCACCGGCAGTCAATTGGAAACAGAAGTCAGCAACAGTCAACAGGAAACAGCAGTCAGCGGCAGTCAACAGGAAACAGCAGTAAATAGCAATCAAGGGCAGAAAGCAGGTCAGAACAAGCCTTTAGAAGACAGGATGATGGGGTTGACGTCGAAGGTGGGTGACAGCCCACACCCCACACACCAATCTCCTGGCTCCCCAAATAACATGCACCTCGCTTTCCTCCACCCTTCCCGAACACCCATGCACCCACCTTTCATGCACCACGCCTTATGCCTTCCATGCCCCTCATGCACCCCATGCCTCTCCTGCTCGACCTGCACCTCCCCTCATCCATCTCCCTTTCTTCATTCCCATCCCCTTTCCGTCCCCTAACAGATCAAAGCTCGAAACAAGGGTACCTCATTCAAGCACTACAACTTGCACCTCCGGTCAATGGTCAGAGACATTGTTGAGAACAAGGAGCTGTATGCCAAGTACACCACTGATGAGGAGAGAGACTTGTTTGGGGTAGCTGCCGACTTCATCATGACAGCTACCAAATTCCTCTTTTTCATCAGAAGGTGCGCTCCGACACACATGACCCTCGTAATAAACTCTCTTACACAAACTTGGTCTCTTTACACAAACTTGGTCTCTTACAAAAACTTGGTCTCTTACACAAACTCAGACAATGTCTTACACTAATTAAATACCTTTGTGGACAGGTACACAGCAAATCGTCGGGAGAATCAGGCAGAAATGGCAGAAGATTTGGTGGATGATACAATTTGGGAAGACGAGGCAGACCCTGAGGGCTTACAGGGGGAAGAGATCGGCCCAAAATCAAAATTGCAATTTCAGTTCTCTGTCCTAACACATCTGACAAGGCCAAGGTGTTCAAGGCGCAAAGGTTGGGTGCATTTCTGTTCACGTCATTCGTCAGTTTTGACCGTGGGGACCATCAGCGTTGCATGCGGTATAATGCTTTGGCAAGCTTCAACTACCCACCTACTGAGAAGTGTGTTGTCGAGGACAGAGACATGGAATGCATGGGCATCTGCTTGTTCAAGACCAAGGAGGGGGACGGCGACAAGCAGTATGTGTCTTGCCTACCCAGGTGAGAGGAAACATTGGATGCAAATATGTTTGCGTCTTGCATGCAACATGCTTATCGAAATGTATAAGTGTACATGTGTGTACATTCTTCTTATTATTATTAGTAGTAGAAGTAGTTGTATTAGTAGTGGTAGTAGTAGTAGTAGTAGTAGTAGTAGTAGTAGTAGTAGTAGTAGTAGTAGTAGTATCCATACAACTGTGCTCTAACTATGCCCATGAACCCTACTTCTGTCCCATGCGTAGGCACAGACACATCCTCTTGTGTCCCTGCTTTCACTTGGTATTGTACATCTTCCTCGACCTCTGCATTATCGGCAGTCACATCGGTGTGTTTGAGGATGAGGATGAAGGAGGGCCTCGGGAATGCCCAGGACGCGGTATCCCAGATGTGGAGAGTGGAGAGAAGGACTATTGGGACCACCCAGTGAGTACAAGTATTACAATTCACCCCACGTAATTATGATTGGCAATAGCTTCGTTTCTTATGACAAACTCCTTCATATTCTAATCTCATCCCATGTTCCTTCGGTCATATGCAGCTCTTCCACGCAGCCAACCCCCTGAAGCAATTGTCACCAGCCACGCACACTGCTGACATAAGAAAGCTCCTTGCTGTTGCGGATCACGGTTGCAGCAAGGTTGTGCACTACGCCAGAGCCACTGGGTGCCTTCAACAGAAGATGACGTGCGTTATCTTTAATTTGTGGGCGTGACCGGATGGGTGGTGCTTGTTGGTGTCATTGTGTTGTTGGTGCTGGCAGTGCTGATGTGGGTGAGGGGAAGGGGGGGGCGAGGGTGTGTGCGTGGGGGTGTGGGGGGGGGGGGGGGTTGCAGTCTGCACACAACCATGTGTATGGGTTTCTGTTTGTAGCCATCTCTATGTACCATGTGAATGACAGCTGCAACTTGTTCTGCTTGCTTAGGTATGGCACTGATACCAGTGAGTTGCGGCAACAAGGAAATTGGAGCAGGAAGGTCTTTGATTCTGAGTACTGCCAGCTGATTAGTCCTGCTGCAGCATCGAATGCCGGTGGACAGGTTAGCAGAGAGGCCTACTACCTGCCTTCCAATGACCTCATGCCAGATGACATTGCTGGCAAATTTGGCGAGGCGTTCAGCTCAATGGTTGCTCAGTGGCCTCTGCAACACGCTCAGGGCATGTATGACAGGGTGTTAATGGTGAGATCTTTATTTGTTACATGAATGAAAGGTTTTTGGAGAAACAGAAGGTCTTCTGAAAAACTAATTGAAACCTCATCTTCAACTGACAGGCAAACAAGGCAAAGCTTGTGAAGAACTCTAGAGACCCCACAGCAGATCTACCAGGGCAGGCTATGCTTCGAGCCCTTGCTGGCATCTGTGGAAAGGTGTGTGATGAAGATAAGATGAGGTTCTCAGTCAGGCATTAAGTTATTTATTTTTCAACATAATGTAACAGTTGCTTCTCTTGTAGGTCTTCTTCCAGAGCTTCCCTGCGTTGTGGGAGCTGAACTCTGGCCATCTGATCTTCAGCCATCCATTCTTCGAGAAGCACAGAGAGGCATGGGCTGAGTGGTGCAAACTCCAGCTAGCCTACTGCGAGCACATGACGAATAAGCAACAGAAGGACCGAACGGTAAGTTTTTTCAGATTTTGTGCTTCACATTCAAACCAATCAAAAATACAAATGAAAAGATGTTCCAATTAATTCATTTGCAGGACCATGGCTTTGAGCAAGGTTTGCAGGAGACGATGCGATGGCGGGCAGCTTGCCTCAAGGAAGTCCAGGTAAACATACATTTGCAGATTGAGTTAATTCAAAACTGGTTTCAGTTCATACTAAAATGATTATGTGTCCTGCCTATTCCCAGGCTGGAGTCTTCAGCCGTTTGTACATCGACGTCAACACCCGATCAACTGAGGCCCAGAACACTTTGTGTCAAGTGAGCTAACTTGTAGAAATATAGATTCGCAATAATTTGTTAGCTTTTACACTTATTTTACATCAATAATGGTCACCCTTGTGCTGACCCTGCAGCCTTTCCGAGAGATCAGCCGAGGTGGAGAGAGGTACCAGAGCATCATCCAAAGGGTCAGTGATTTGCAGAATGACCTGGCTCAGACAGGGCCAATGGCAACAACAGCAAGGCCTGTCAGGCTAGACCTGCCGGGACAGCAGCAGCAAGTCCTCCAGGGAGAGCAGCACCAAGTCCTCCAGGCACAGCAGCAGCAAGTCCTCCAGGCACAGCAGCAGCAAGTCCTCCAGGCACAGCAGCAGCAAGTCCTCCAGGGAGAGCAGCAGCAAGTCCTCCAGGCACAGCAGCAGCAAGTCCTCCAGGCACAGCAGCAGCAAGTCCTCCAGGCACAGCAGCAGCAAGTCCTCCAGGCACAGCAGCAGCAAGTCCTCCAGGGAGAGCAGCAGCAAGTCCTCCAAGCACAGCAGCAGCAAGTCCTACAGGCACAGCAGCAGCAAGTCCTGCAGGGAGAGCAGCAGCAAGTCCTACAGGCACAGCAGCATCAAGTCCTGCAGGGAGAGCAGCAGCAAGTCCTCCACGGAGAGCAGCAGGAAGTCCTCCAGGCGCAGCAGCAGCAAGTCCTCCAGGGAGAGCAGCAGCAAGTCCTCGAGGCACAGCAGCAGCAAGTCCTCCAGGGAGAGCAGCAGCAAGTCCTCCAGGCACAGCAGCAGCAAGTCCTCCAGGGACGGCAGCAGCAAGACCTACAGGGTCAGCAGCAGCAAGTCCTACAGGGACAGCAGCAGCAAGTCCTACAGGGACAGCTACAGCATAGCCAGCTAGGACAGCAACAGCAAGTCCTCCAGGGACAGCAACAGCAGGGCCTGTCAGGACAGCTCCACCATGGCCTATCAGGGCAGCTACAGCAGGGCATGTCTGACAAGCAATACCAGGGCATCCTCTCCCATCTATCTAGCATTGTTGGCATTATTGTCGATTTGGATGCAGTGAGAAGAGCTGATGATTTGGAAAGCAGGTATTTGTTGCACGACGAGAATGGGAGGCGAGCCCAGCAGCTTGATGCAAGGTTTTCACTGCTGGAGGGGCTTGTGTCAGACAGCAGGGTTGGGCAAGACGCTGCTGGAACAAGTTTGAAGAGGAAGCATGGGTGTGCGTATCCACCCGGGAGCAAACCATCTTGTGTGGAAAAGAGGCAAGCATATGCCCGCACACTGAGCAGCCGTGCTTACACACAGATAACTTCAGCAGACTCCTCTCCACAAGCATCTATGCCAAGTGAGAGCCACAATGGACATGAGGCCTGCCCGTCAGATCGCCTGATCATCCGGAAGGAGCATGGCAAACACAAGCCTTTGGACGAGATTGCGTTGCCTTTCACTATGCCCCTTGGGTGGATCATTCCCAATACCAACAGGGGCGAGTCAGCAGATGTGTGGACATCATGGTGTGGGAGGCAAATAGGTGAGGTTTGGGATTCTTATAAATTATGAGTCATATTCCTCGTATTCTTTCTTATACAATTTTTATTATTCATAATTTCATGTGATCATACAACATTCATCATAATGCTTGGATGGTACATTGCTCCTGGCTCAGGGACAACTCACTCAAGATCAATTGCTTCTTGATCATTGATACTCACTTCTTATTTTTCTCTGCGACGTACAGGTGAGGCCAACTTGGACAATGTACTGACGGACTGGGACAATGGTTTGTGGAACAAAAACGGTGCACCTCTTGCTCCTCTTAGGATATTGGAGCACTCCATGTTGCGCTCATTTGTGTGGCGTTGGGGAGGGGATGGCAATAAGATGAGAAATCTGATGTATTGGAAGGTACTGGTGTACGCACTGCATCGTCGGGTTACCGGGGGACCTCGTTCGCAATCAGATGTGGACGGGGATGTGCAGCATGCACCTATGAATCTACAGGCAGCCAAGGAAGACTTGGGCAGGGTGCAGAAGGACATTGGACCTTAGACTGGTCTCAGCGGATTGTCAAGGGGTCTACTTGAAGGACGTCAAGCATGGGGTGTGGAGAAGGAGTTCTCTCCGGATGTCTACGAGAAGAGGATGCCAAAGGACAGCCTGTCCCTGATCACAAGCTCAGAATGGGCAACTAGCCTGTAGGGTGGTGTTAGGGGGGAACATGCATGAATGTGTACAGGCTGTCTTGCAATGCTATGACTGAGAGCGTGTGTGTGGTGCGTGGACTGGAGGGAGTGGTGGGTGTGTTGTGGTGGTGGTGATGGTGGGGGTGGGGGTGTGGGGGGGGGGGTCCAACTCATTTCAGCTTCTGTGAGAACTATAACGTTGAAAGGGTTTGGCTGAATAGTAGGGAAGGTGACAGGTGGGAGGGAGGAAGGAGGCAGGTAATAAGACAGAAGCAGAATGAAGGCATGTGGGAAGAGGGAGGCAGGTGGAAGGTGGGAGGTAGGTGGGAGGCAGGTGGGAGGTGGGATGAGGGAGGCAGGTGGGAGACAGGTGGGAAACAGGTGGGATCTGGGACGCAGGTGGGAGGCAGGTGGAAGGTTCCCAGGTGGGAGGCAGGTGGGAGGACGGAAGCAGATTGGAGGCAGGTGGGATGAGGGAGGCAGGTGGGATATGAGAGGCAGGTGGAAGGTGGGAAACAGGTGGGATGTGGGAGGCAGGTGGGAGGCAGGTGGAAGGTTCCCAGGTGGGAGGCAGGTGGGAGGACGGAAGCAAATTGGAGGCAGGTGGGTGAGGGAGGCAGGTGGGATATGGGAGGCAGGTGGTAGGTGGGAGGTAGGTGGGATGTGGGAGGCAGGTGGGAGGCAGGAGGCTGGTGGGAAACAGGTGGTATGTGGGAGGCAGGTGGGATGTGGGAGGCAGGTGGAAGGTGGGAGGCAGGTGGAAGGTGGGAGGCAGGTAGGATGTGTGAGGCAGTTGGGAGGCAGGAGGAGGGTGGGATGTGGGAGGCAGGTGGAAGGTGGGAGGCAGGTAGGATATGGGAGGAGGGTGGGTGGCAGGTGGAAGGTGGGAGGCAGGTAGGATGTGGGAGGCAGAGGGAGGGTGGGGGGGGAGGCAGGTGGAAGGTGGGAGGAAGGTAGGATGTGGGAGGAGGGTGGGAGGCAGGTGGAAGGTGGGAGGCAGGTAGGATGTGGTAGGAGGGTGGGAGGCAGGTAGGATGTGGGAGGAGGGTGGGAGGCAGGAGGAGGGTGGGATGTGGGAGGCAGGTGGGAGGTGGGATGAGGGAGGCAGGTGGGAGACAGGTGGGAAACAGGTGGGATCTGGGACGCAGGTGGGAGGCAGGTGGAAGGTTCCCAGGTGGGAGGCAGGTGGGAGGACGGAAGCAGATTGGAGGCAGGTGGGATGAGGGAGGCAGGTGGGATATGAGAGGCAGGTGGAAGGTGGGAAACAGGTGGGATGTGGGAGGCAGGTGGGAGGCAGGTGGAAGGTTCCCAGGTGGGAGGCAGGTGGGAGGACGGAAGCAAATTGGGGGCAGGTGGGATGAGGGAGGCAGGTGGGATATGGGAGGCAGGTGGTAGGTGGGAGGTAGGTGGGATGTGGGAGGCAGGTGGGAGGCAGGAGGCTGGTGGGAAACAGGTGGGATGTGGGAGGCAGGTGGGATGTGGGGGGCAGGTGGAAGGTGGGAGGCAGGTAGGATGTGTGAGGCAGTTGGGAGGCAGGAGGAGGGTGGGATGTGGGAGGCAGGTGGAAGGTGGGAGGCAGGTAGGATATGGGAGGAGGGTGGGTGGCAGGTGGAAGGTGGGAGGCAGGTAGGATGTGGGAGGCAGAGGGAGGGTGGGGGGGGAGGCAGGTGGAAGGTGGGGAGGAAGGTAGGATGTGGGAGGAGGGTGGGAGGCAGGTGGAAGGTGGGAGGCAGGTAGGATGTGGTAGGAGGGTGGGAGGCAGGTAGGATGTGGGAGGAGGGTGGGAGGCAGGAGGAGGGTGGGATGTGGGAGGGCAGGTGGGAGGTGGGATGAGGGAGGCAGGTGGAGACAGGTGGGAAACAGGTGGGATCCTGGGGACGCAGGTGGGAGGCAGGTGGAAGGTTCCAGGTGGGAGGCAGGTGGGAGGACGGAAGCAGATTGGAGGCAGGTGGGATGGAGGCAGGTGGGATATGAGAGGCAGGTGGAAGGTGGGAAACAGGTGGGATGTGGGAGGCAGGTGGGAGGCAGGTGGAAGGTTCCCAGGTGGGAGGCAGGTGGGAGGACGGAAGCAAATTGGAGGCAGGTGGGATGAGGGAGGCAGGTGGGATATGGGAGGCAGGTGGTAGGTGGGAGGTAGGTGGGATGTGGGAGGCAGGTGGGAGGCAGGAGGCTGGTGGGAAACAGGTGGGATGTGGGAGGCAGGTGGAAGGTGGGGGGCAGGTGGAAGGTGGGAGGCAGGTAGGATGTGTGAGGCAGTTTGGGAGGCAGGAGGAGGGTGGGATGTGGGAGGCAGGTGGAAGAGTGGGAGGCAGGTAGATAGTGAGGAGGGGGGGCAGTGGAGGTGGGAGCAGGTAGGATGTTGGAGGCAGAGGGATGCGGGTGGTAGGCAGGAGGGGGTGGATGTGGGAGGGCAGGTGGAGGTGGGATGAGGGAGGCGTGGGAGACAGCTGGAAAACCGGTGGATCTGACCAGGGTAGGCAGGTGGAAGGTTCCCATGTGGGAGGAGTGGGAGGCCGGAAGCAATTGGAGGCAGGTGGATGTAGGGAGGCAGGTGGATATGAAAGTCAGGTGTAAGGTGGAACAGGTGGGATTTTGGTAGCAGTTGTATGCCGGTGAAGTTCCCAGGTGGGAGGCAGGGTGGAGGACGGAAGCAAATTGAGGCAAGGTGGGATGAGGGAGGCAGTTGGGATATGGAGGCATGTGGTATGTGGGGAGGTATTTGTGATGTTGTGGAGGCGGTGGGGAGGCAGGAGGCTGGTGTAACCAGGTGGTATGTGGGGAAGCAGTTGGGATGTTGATGCAGGTGGAAGGGAGGGTGGGAGCATGTTTGAAGGTGGGATCAGTAGGATGTGAGGCAGTTGGAGGCATAGGAGGGTGATGTGGGAGTGCAAGGTGAAGGTGGGAGTGAGGTATGATAGGGAGGAGGGTGGTTGCACGGTGGAATAGGTGGGAGGCAGGTAGGATGTTGGAGGCAGAGGAGGGTTGGGGGTATGCAGGTGGAAGTGGGAGTAAGGTCAGGATGTGGGAGGATGTGGAATGCAGGTTGAAGGTGGAGGCAGGTAGGATGTGGTAGTAGGGTGGGAGGCAGGTAGGTGTGGGAGGGGGTGTGGAGGCAGGAGGAGGGTGGGATGTGGTAGGCCGGTGCGGGAGGTGGATGAGAGGCAAGTGGGAGACAGGTGGGAAAAACAGGTGGAGCTGTGGACCCGTGGGAAAGGCAGTGGAAGGTTCCCAGGTGGGAGGCAGGTGGGAGGACGGAAGCATATTGGATGCAGGTGGGATTAGGAGGCAGTGGGATATGAGAGGCGGTGGAATTTTGGGGGAACAAGGTTGGATGTGGGAGGCAGGTTGGAGCATGTGGAAGGTTCCCAGGTGGGAGGCATGTGGGAGGAACGGAATTCAAATTTGGAGGCAGGGGATGAGGTAGCAGGTGGGATATGGGCAGTCAGTTGGTAGTTGGGGATGTAGGGTGAGTTATGTGTGGGAGCAGGTGGGGCAGGAGGCTGGTGGGAAACGGTGTAGTTGAGGAGGCAGTGGGATGTGTGAGAGTGGAATGTGGAGCAGTGGAAGGTGGGAGGCAGGTTAGGATGTGTGAGGCAGTTGGGAGCATGAGTAGTGGGATGTGGGAGCATTTGGAATTGCGGCCTTTGTGATAGTGGAGGAGGGTGGGTGGCATTGGAAGGTGGGAGCAGTAGGATGTGAGGCAGATGGATGGTGGGGGTAGGCCATGTGGAAGGTGGGAGACGTAGTAATGTGGGAGTAGGTGGGTAGGCAGGTGGAGGTGGGAGGCAGTAGATGTGTTATGAGGTGGAGTCAAGGTAGGATTTTGGGAGGAGGGTGAGAGGCTCAGGAGAGGTTGGTTTGGGAGCAGGTGGGAGGTGGGATTTGTGAAGGTAGGCAGTTGGGATACAGTTGGAAACAGGTGGGATCTGGTACGCAGGTGGAGGCAGGTTGGAAGGTTCCCAGTGGGAGGGGGAGGGCCTGTTTCATTCCGGAAGCAGATTGGAGGCCGTGGGATGAGGAGCAGGGTTTGATACTTAAGTAGTCAGGTGTCAGGTGGGAACAGGTGGGACTGGGATTCAGTTGGTATTGTCCATGTGTATGTTCCCGGTGGAGTCTGTGGCTACGGAAGAATTGGAGGCAGGTGGTTTGAGGGAGGCAGTTGCTATGGAGCAGTGGTAGGTGGGAGTAGGGTGGATGTGGGAGGCAGGTGGAGGCAGAGGCTTGTGGGAAACAGGTGGTATGTGTGGAGTCATTTGGGGATTATGGAGGCAGGTGGAAGTTGGGAGGCAGTGGAAGGTGGAGGCAGGTAGGATTTTGATTCATTTGGGAGTAGGAGAGGGTGGGATTGTGGGCAGGTGGAATGTGGGAGGCCGGTTAGATATGGGGGAGGTGGTTGGTCAGTTGGAAGGTGGGTGGCAGTAGTGATGTGGAGGCCAAGGGGGTGGTTGGGGATGCATTGTAAGGTGGAGGAAGGTAGGATGTGGGAGGAGGGTGGGAGGCAGTTGGAAAGTGGGAGGCAGTTTATGATGTGGTAGGAGGTGGGAGCAGGTAGGAGTGGAGTAGGGTGGGAGGCAAGGAGGATGGTGGATTGGGAGGCAGGTGGGAGACGGTTGGTACAACAGTGGGATCTGGGACACAGGTGGGAGGCAGGTTGGAATTTCCCAGGTGTGAGGCATGTGGTAGAACGGAGCAGAATGGAGGCAGTGTGGATTAGGGAGGCATGTGGGATATGAGAGCAGTGTTGAATGTGGGAAACATGGGGATGTGGGATGCAGGTGGGAGGCAGGTGAAGGTTCCCCATTGTGGGGAGTGCAGTGGAGGACGGACGCAATTGGAGCAGGTGGGATTGGAGGAGGCAGGTGGGATATGGGAGGCAGGTGGTAAGGTGGGAGGTAGGTGTGGATTTGGAGGCAGGTGGTAGGCAGGAGGCTGGTGGGAAACAGGTGGTATGTGGGAGGGCAGGTGGGATGTGGAGGCGGTGGAAGTGGAGGGCAGGTGGAAGTGGAGGCAGGTAGGATGTGTCGGCAGTTGTGGAGTCAAGAGAGGGTGGGATTTTGGAGGCATGTGGTGAGGTGTCCAGGCCGGTCTATATTGTGATGTGTGGCAGGTGGACAGGTGGAGCAGGTAGGAGTGGGAGGCAGAGGGGGTGGGGGGGGGGTAGGCAGGTGGGAAGGGTGGGAGGAAGTAGTATGTTTAGGAAGGGTTGGCGGCAGTGGGAGGTGGGACGCAGGTAGGATGTTGGTAGTAGGGTGGGAGGCAGGTAGGATTGGAGGGAGGAGGTGGGAGGCAGGAGAGGTGGGATGTGGGAGGCGTAGTGGATGTGGGACTAGGACGGCACTGTGGGAGACAGGTGGGAAACAGTGGGAATCCTGGACCAGTTTGGAGCATTTGGAAGGTTCCAGGTTGGGGCCGTGGTCGGCGAACCGATTAGGAGGCAGGTGGGACTGGCATGGAGGCAGGTGGATTATGAAGGCAGGGTGAAGGTGTGGAAACAGTGGGATGTGGCAGATTAGGTAGGCAGGTGAAGGTTTCCAGTGGTAAGGCAGTGGTAGGACGAAGCAAATTGGCGGCAGGTGGGATGCAGAGCATGTTGGGCTAGGGGAGGCAGGTGGTAGGTGGCGTAGGTGGGACTGTGGGAGGCGGTGGAGTCAAGGAGGCTGGTGGAACAGGTGGGTATTTTGAGGCATTGGGATGTGGTAGTCAGGTGGGAAAGGTGGTGAGGCAGCTGAGGTGGAGCAGGTAGGAAATGTGGTGAGCATTTGGAGGCAGAAGGAGGGTGGGATGTGGGAGGCAGGTGAAGGTTTAGCAGGTAGGGATATGGGGGATGGTGGAGTGAGGGCATGTGTAAGTTGGGAGGCAGGAGATGTGGGAGGCAGAGGGAGGGTGGGGGGGAGCAGGTGGAAGTTGGAGGACTGGTAAGGATGTGGAGGAGTGTGAGGCAGGTGGAAGTGTGGAGGCAGGTAGGAGTGGTCGGAGGGTGGGAGAGCAGGTAGGATGTGGGAGGGAGGGTGGGGAGGCAAGGAGGAAGGGTGGATGGGTGGAGGTCGGTGGAAGGTGTGAAGCTGTACGATGTGGGAGGAGGGTGGAGCAGGAGTAACGGGGGGGCGGTAGGTAGGATTTTGGGAGGAGGGTGGGAGTCCAGAGGAGGGTGGGAAGTGGGAGGCAGGTGGAAGGTGGAGGCAGTTTGGATGTGGGAGGGGTGGAGGCAGGAGGAGGGTGGGATGTTGGAGGCAGGTGGAAGGTGGAGGCGGTAGGATGTGGGGGGGGGGTGCGCGGCAGGTAGAATGTTGGGGACGAGGGTGGCAGGCAAGTAGGATTTGGGGTGGATGGGAGGCAGGTGCAGAGAGAGGCAGTGTTAAGGATGGGTAGGCTGTTTGATGCACAGTGGAAGGTGGGGGCAGTCGATGTGGGAGGAGGGTGGGGCATCGGATGTGGGAGCCGTTGGGATGCAGGAGGAGGGTGGGGATGGGTGGAGGCAGGTGGAAGGTGGGAGGCAGGTATGTGTGGAGGAAGGTGGGATGCAGGTGGAACGTGGTATTTACGGGAGTTGAGAGCGGTGTGAGGCCAGAGGCGGTTGGGGTGTGGAGTGCGGATAGATTGGACGGGGGTGGCGTCATGAGAGTGTGGGATGTGGAGGCAGTGAGGTGGAGGCCGGTGGATGTTGGCAGGGTGTGGGGCTCAGGTGAACGGTGGGGAGTCCGTTCGGCGTATTTAGGGAGGGTGGGAGCGCAGTGAAAGCAGGCGGCCGGTGGATTTTGCGCGGGGTGCGGTCACGGTACATGATGGGGCGGCGGGTGGGAGGCCGTCGGATTTTGATCGCGTGGGACGGGACAGGTGCCGGTGAGGCCGGTAGCTGTGTCGGCGGGTGGGGCTCGCAGTGGAGGTGGGCGGCCGGTCGGATGTGGCGGCCGGTGGGCGCCGTTGGAGGCTCGTGCTGTGGCGGACCGGCGGCGGTTGGGGCTTATCGCAAGTGGAAGGTGTGCGCACCGTAGGTATGTGGTAGGCAGGGTGGGCGGGCAGGTGGAGGTGGGAGAACAGGGTCGACAGGGGGAGGCCCCGTGCAGGTGGGTAAGGCCAGGTGGAGGTGGGGGAGGTGGTCGGATGGTGTCTGTGGAGGCAGTGACGGGGAGCGGCACTTGGAAGGTGGGCGGCAAGGTGGAAGGTGTAGGCAGTGGATTGCAAGAAGAGGCAGGTGGGAGGGAGGTGGGAGGCAGGTGGCAGGTGGGATGCTATACCCACGGAAGCAAGGGACCAATCAAAAATATCGGACAGTTTAAAGACTTGTCTCTCGATCAGTGCACATGACTCTCAGCCTCAAGGTTGATCACTGAAGGCTCGTTTTAATTTAAGTTTGTTGACATAGTTTGTAACACCCGATCAGATGAGAATTTAGATAAAAAGGTTTTTCCAGCCGACACTGGGCTGATCATCGTCCTCCAATTAGAAGTCCCCCCGTGATAAAAAAGGTTACACGCTCAGCACCTTTGGACCAGAATTGAATTGGGTTGCTACAGGGTTTTTCAGACGACAATGGACTTCTCTCCATCTCCCTATTACAATACCCCCTTTGATATAATAAGCTAACCGCCGTAACAGTCACATAAACAAGCAACCACTATAGAAATAGCAGAAAGTTGAAAGATTTGTCTCGAACAGAGCACAAAAATCTCAGCCTTCAGGCTATTCACACATGGCTCGTGTTAATTTTAGTTTGGTTACATGGTGTAAAATATATTGTGTCGATCAGAAGCGAATTTAGTTGCTACAGTTTTTTTGCCGACACAGGCCTCAAAATTCAATGAGCCCCCGTGATATACCGGTTTAACGGTATATAATATATGTTACTTGCCCTACATCCCCTTTTACCATCCCCAATATCAGCCCTGGAGGCTGGAGCCTTGTGCACAATCTCAATTTCAAAATGGGTGCAGTCAAGTACGTTATAATATACGCTAGATAGGCGAATAGCCATTATGCTAATAAATCAAAGAACAATTAAGCACGCGACGCACTTAAGCAAGGTTGCCAAACATAGCAAAAAGGCACACGTGAAAGTCAGACTGCCCAGGATAGAGAATAACTAGGTAGAGCAAGGCTCGAGAAAGCTACCGGTATTTCAAACAAGAGATTTTACTAGCTTCAATGTCACTAAGGAAAGAATCTAGCTTGAACTTGATCCATACATCTTCTTCCTGGCATTATCCTTAACGCCTGTGAAAGATTGGAGAAGGCAAACAATGTCGATGTTGAGGTAGGGCAAGGGCAAGGACAGTGACAGTGACATGGACTGAGCGAGACAGAGAGCGAAAGCGAGAGAGAGATCCAACAGTGCAGACGTCCGAACAGCACACACGAGTTCCAACAGAGAGCATTAGTCCCGGAAGAGATTTCTGCCATCGTCCCAAAGCAGCATCAGTTCCCATCCCAGAACAATACGCCTACTGCGCATCCCGCATTAAGTGCGCAACAGTAGCCCACCAGCCGCTATTACCGCAACGCGAACCACCTGTTATCAAGCATGGATTCTACACTTGTAGCACCTCGTCGATAAATCGCACCTTAGGATCGGTGCCAGCTTGTAGGCTGTCCAGTTGTTCATAACAGTCTGGTGCTTGCGGCCCACCCATGCATGGAAGGCAGGGATCGACGGCTGTGATTTCTTCAATGCTATGCAGAAGTCCGCCACTAAGCATGCGAGTGAATGGACTACCAGTATGTCCTTCCAGACCGCAGTGGCAACGAGATGCATGCCCATTAACCAGCGCAAACGAAATGGAATTCAACCTACAAGCGCACCTTTGCCTGCGCACCGCATCTCTTTGCGCTGCTGGTCTGCTAGTACAGACATGAAAAAATCGGAGGGACTGTCAAGCCACTCGTCAAAAGTTAAACTGTCCAGCCAATCAGCCTTGCTTTTGATGAAGCGTTTGAGGACCTTGGCCTTTCTTCGCTCAAGCCTCAACAGAAACCGTGCCATCTCTGCCTCCCTCTCTTCATTGAGCCTATGTTGGAGGCGAGTAAGCATGATGGTGGACCGCGATAGTTAAAATTAAAGGCATCTTATGCGCGCTGTCTTATATACGCTGACAGAGTTGCTGTCGCATTTATTTTCTCACTCCTTCCTGAAGAAGCTGCGATTAGCCGCGGCCAAGTGGCACGTGTTCATGTGGTCCATGTGATTCGTACCACGTGACTTGCATGCTCCGCTTGGGGAAGGCGGTCGGGCGGGCCTAGGACCACTCGTGGGTCCGTGCCAGGCAGCCGTGTCACCCCCATGTCACCCCCCTAGTCTGTTATCTCAACAACGTTATGCTTCGCAACGTCTGGGCGAAGCTCGTTACCTGGCAGGTAGTCACCCATGCCGGTCACGCGGCTCGTGACCTGGCAGGTAGTCACCCATACCGGTCACGCGGCTCGTGACCTGGCAGATAGTCACCCATGCCGGTCACGCGGCTCGTGACCTGGCAGGTAGTCACCCATGCCGGTCACGCGGCTCGTGACCTGGCAGGTAGTCACCCATGCCGGTCACGCGGCTCGTGACCTGGCAGGTAGTCAGCCATGCCGGTCACTCGGCTCGTGACCTGGCAGGTAGTCACCCATGTCGGTCACGCGGCTCGTGACCTGGCAAGTAGTCACCCATTCCGGTCACTCGGCTCGTGACCTGGCAGGTAGTCACCCATGCCGGTCACTCGGCTCGTGACCTGGCAGGTAGTCACCCATGCCGGTCACGCGGCTCGTGACCTGGCAGGTAGTCACCCATGCCTGTCATGCGGCTCGTGACCTGGCAGGTAGTCACCCATGCCGGTCACGCGGCTCGTGACCTGGCAGGTAGTCACCCATGCCGGTCACTCGGCTCGTGACCTGGCAGGTAGTCACCCATGCCGGTCACGCGGCTCGTGACCTGGCAGGTAGTCACCCATGCCGGTCACTCGGCTCGTGACCTGGCAGGTAGTCAACCATGTTAGTCACGCCACATGCCCTATGTAACACGCCACACTACGGCTAGATGCCGTAGCATACCGTAACACCATCCACCAAGGACCGTAAACTGTGTAACAATGCAGATAGTGTAATTTGTAGCAATGCGTATTTTTTAGTAAAATATTGTATTAGTCTGTAACTGTATCAGCACCGATTATACCGTGCATGTGCATGTAATGTCTTGTCAATGACAATGTAATGTAATTATTAATGGCCTGCCGATGACAATTGCACTGTTAGGGTGGATTCCCATTGGGGCAGGATGGGTCTGGATGGGTCGTTAAGTACGGATAACCGACGACCCATCTAGTGTTTACCCTCCCATAGGGCTTTTGAATGGTTCGTATTTGTACGGATGTACTGACGAAATACCCATCCAGACGACCCATCCAAAAGCCAAAATCCATCCAGGCCCTCGACCGAGGTGTGGGTTGGATGGCTCTGGATGGGTCGCAAAATATCCGGCTCCTTCCGGCACAGTCCGGCATTGATCCGGCGACGGTCGCGCAACTGACGCGTATTGCTTTCTTCAACCGACCTGCTAGTTTCATTAGCCAGGAGTTTCCGAACTTTTGGATCACAGATCATCTCAGAGCAAGACAGAATCTGGGACATTCTAACAATTATTTCTTCTCCATTCGACGCCCCTTCTTCATTCAACTTTTCTTTTTCGTCTTTCATCGCTCTGCAACATGGCGACGGAAGGCTTGTGGGATTATGCCACCGATGCCGAATTGGACGCCGAACTCGCTCAATACAAGACTGCAGCTGTGGACACTGTTCCGCAAACTCGATTTCCCGCTTCCTCGTCTGGTCTAGACCTAAGCCGGAATAGCTCCATGGCTGACATGCTCATCGCGTGGAAAGATTGAAAGAAAGAAATGGACGCCGCGAGGTATGACTTCAGGTCGCGGAGTGCGGTCTTGAGAAGAGGAATAGATGGATCTAGGATGGATCAGCGCAAGAAATTGAACTGTCAACGATCGATCCGTCTTTTCTTGCGACTATTGATTGAAAGTACCTGCGAAGGTTCCCGGTGATACATGCGTGTATTGCTGCACCCATCCAGTCGCTTGCAATGGGAGTGCGTTTTGGATGGGTGGCCGTGTACGGATGCACGAACCATCCAAAGAGCTCAACGACCCATCCAAAGGGCCCAACCGACAAATACCGACCCATCCGGTACTACAACCGACTTTACCCATCCAGTCCAATGGGAATCCACCCTTAGAAACGTAGAGGTTTATGAGACGTAGAGGTTGGCTGGCGAAACTTATAATTGGGTATTTGGGTCTACAAGGCGTAGATATTGACTAATGAAACGTATATTTTGGTTCATGAGACGTAGATGTTGGCTGATGCAACGTAGATTTGGGTTCCTCAGACTTAGATGTTGGCTGATGAAATCATGGAACGTAGATCTGGTTTCATGAGACGTAAATGTTGGCTGATGAAACGTAGATCTGGGTCCATGAGACGTAGATGTCGGCTGACGAAACGTAGATCTGGGTTCATGAGACGTAAATGTTGGCTGGTGAAACATACCGTAGACACTAAAAACAGTTACGTCTCAAGGGGAGCCCATTCTAAACTGTGCTATAGAACGAATCTAATGCTTATGTAAGGCGGATGTAAAGGGAATCAAGCCATTCTCATCATTACTGTTGGCTGCTAACCATTTCTGGTATCGGAGGCGTTTAAAGCCAACCCTTCTCTCATTAGGGATGTCTCTGGCTGCATTGGTGTCACTTGGGTACTTTAACCTCCATGACTCAAAAACTCCAGACATAATACCTTCGACATCGACAGCCTCCAAAATGTTGAGGTTGAGGACCTATAAGTCGTACCATAACACTCCCCCCAATCCCTGGTGCTCTTGAAGTCATGAGTGCTTGGGATTTACTGGAAGAAAAAAAATTCAAATTGAATTTTTATCAAAGAGGGGGAAGAAAGCAAAACAAACTTTAACCAGTAACGGAATCTAAACAGGACAGATGTCTAGAGGAGACATCCACAGGATAGAAAAATGAGCAAGTGCAAGAAAAAAATTCCAGCAGTGTTAAAAAAACTCAGGTACATTCAGCATCATTCTAGAATTAAATCATCCTAATGGAAGAGTCCAGTACAAAGTCCAAGTACGTAGTCTAAAATATCCAGGTCAGGTGGGTATACGCCTGGTAGGCATTATAAATTTGAATTTACAAACAATATCGATGGGAGACAGAGCAGTATCCATCTGCTCCAAGCAGTCTAGTTAGGCTGGAGATGAACTCCTCGAAGTATCATGTAGGGCACAGCTGACAAGAGTCTGATAGCCCACTCCTGGGTCTGGGTGATGGAGTGAATCCAGATGAGGGAAGCCTCATAATCAGTTGCAACAAGAGTTGGGAGTTTGGGGAGAGAGGACCTGGGAAAGGGCGCACTGTTTCAATCAAAGGAGGTGGAGGGCTCATCGCTCGTTGTTAGTCTGGGTTGTGCCAGTAGGATCTGCAAGGGCAGAGAGCTGCCAGGAGGTGGAGGGAGCTGACGGGATCTGGGAGCAGGGAGCAAGGAGGTGCCGGAAGCTAGAGGGAGCTGGGAGCAGGGAGCTGCCGGGAGCTGGAGGGAGATGGAGGGAGCTGGGAGCAGGGAGCAGGGAACAGCAGGGGGCAGGCAGCTGCCAGGAGGTGGAGGGAGCTGGCGGGATCTAAGAGCAGGGAGCAAGGAGCTGCCGGGAGTTGGAGGGAGCTGCAGGGAGCGGGAAGCAGGGAGCTGCAGGGAGAAGGGAGCAGCAAGGGGCAGGCAGCTGGCAGAAGGTAGAGGGAGCTGACGGGATCTAAGAGCAGGGAGCAAGGAGCTGGAGGGAGCTGGGAGCAGGGAGCTGGAGGGAGCTGGAGGGAGCTGGAATCGGGGAGCAGGGACCAGCAGGGGGCAGGGAGCTGCCAGGAGGCGGAGGGAGTTGCTGGGAGCTGACACTAGTAAAATCAACACGAAAAATCGACCCTTGTTTTGGCCTATAAAGGTGTTCGACCCTTAGGAGAAATATCACCAACTAAGGGTTACGACAAGCGTCGAACGACCCTTGTTTAGCGACCACTCATGGTTATTGTGGCCCACAAACGGTTAAATAAATACACAACCTAGATAGTTTAATAACCCTTTGTTGTATTACCGGTTAATTCATAAAAGGGTCATTTGGTTCTGCACCCTTGTTAGAGTTGTTTGTTTGACGGTTGTCTGACCACTTGGTGTAACCGGTTGACGCCCTTTGCAACCAGTAGTCCAGCGGATAATTAACCATTATTTCTTCCACACATCAACGGGTTGACTGCACACTACACCCCTAATGCAAACCGGTAGTCCAACCTCTAATGAACCATTATTTCTTGCACTCATTAACGGGTTGCATGCCGTACTCCACCCCTAATTCAACCGGTAGTCCAGTGGCTAATTAACCATCATTTCCTCCACTCGTCAACGGGTTGACTGGCGCACTCCACGTCTAATTCAACCGGTTGCCCAACGGGTAATCCTCCTTTCTTCCACTCGTCAACGGGTTGGCTGGCGCACTCCACGTCTAATTCAACTGGTTGCCCAACGGGTAATCATCCTTTCTTCCACTCGTCAACGGGTTGACTGGCGCGCTCTACGTCTAATTTTACCGGTAGCCCAAATGAGAGAGCTAACCCCTCGAATCCATATCTAAGTTTTAGGGGTTATTTCTACTTAAGGGAGGGGGGGGGGGGGGGGGGGGGGTCAGCCCTCCCCAGGTTTTTTTCTCCTCCCGATGTTGGTCTCATATACTCATCTTGTTGTCATTATCTGATGCTTGGTGCATACCTGATGTCATCTTATTCCCATGCCATCTCATCATAGGTTGCTGGTTTGCTGATTGTAATTTATTTGTAATCCCATCTCATTCTGACTCTTGCCATCTCACCATCATCACCTTGAGCACTCTCATCACCACCACTATCTTCACTACCACCACTACCACCACCACCGCTTTAATCATCGCCACCACCACAATCATCACCACCACCACCACCATCACCACCACCACCACCATCATCACCACCACCACCACTACCACTATCATCATCACCATCACCACCACTACCACTTTCATCATCACCATCATCACCACTATCATCACCTCCACCACCACTATCATCATCACCTTGAACACTATCATCACCACCACTATCTTCACTACCACCACTACCACCACCACCGCTTTAATCATCGCCACCACCACAATCATCACCACCACCACCACCATGACCACCACCACCACCATCATCACCACCACCACCACTACCACTATCATCATCACCATCACCACCACTACCACTTTCATCATCACCATCATCACCACCATCATCACCACCACCACCACTACCACTATCATCATCACCATCACCACCACTACCACTTTCATCATCACCATCATCACCACTATCATCACCTCCACCACCACTATCATCATCACCTGACACTCTCATCACACCAACCCACGAATCTTCACTACCACCACTACCACCACCACCGCTTTAATCATCGCCACCACCACAATCATCACCACCACCATGACCACCACCACCACCATCATCACCACCACCACCACTACCACTATCATCATCACCATCACCACCACTACCACTTTCATCATCACCATCATCACCACTATCATCACCACCACTACCACTATCATCATCACCATCACCACCACTACCACTTTCATCATCACCATCATCACCACTATCATCACCTCCACCACCACTACCACCACCACCACTTGTATGTCACATGTTAAAGATATTATTATGTGTATGTTTATTGGAGCACCACCACCACCACTATAATCACCACCTCCACCTTCATCATCATGTTAAGGTTGGAGATAGGAGTATCTCCGTCTTCTGTTTAGTGCCCATGCCATTGTAATTTTCTTTTGGTCCCATCCCATTCTAACCCATGGCCATCTCCCCACCTGCGTACAGGTCGCTGATCTATTTAAGGAGTAGAACCCAGTGCAGCTGCAGCCCAGTGCCAAGGAGAACATGGAGGATGTAAAGTTGGTTGTCAAGCACCGTCTGCTGGGTCTCGGTCTTGTGGAGGAAGACGATCTGGAGGAGCAAGTGCGGGAGGTGCAAGAACGGAGCCAGGGAGAGTTTGTGTGGCTCAAGTTTGCTTTTGACCTGATGTCAAAACAAGCCTCTGGTGCTGCCCCGAGCAAGGGAGGTGAAGAGGATACCCTCAGTAGGGTAGACTATGAGTTTAATGCGTACGATTTGCCCAAGGGCCGGGTAGGCATGTACCAGCACCTGCTCAGCTGCGTGCGGATCTCATTGCTAGCTGATGAAAGCAAGGCGTACCTGTGGAAGCTCTTGCAAGGGTGCATACTTCCCGTGTTGCTGGTGGTGCGGGAGGCTCCCACCCTGGACGAGCTAGCCTGGTTGTCAGGTGTGAGGAAGTCGGATGTTCAGGAGGGCCTAGAGCTCCTAGAACTCTTGTTCCCCAA
This sequence comes from Chlamydomonas sp. ICE-L, assembly GCA_013435795.1. NCBI lineage: Eukaryota > Viridiplantae > Chlorophyta > Chlorophyceae > Chlamydomonadales > Chlamydomonadaceae > Chlamydomonas > Chlamydomonas sp. ICE-L. The sequence goes on along the minus strand of JACBWV010000946.1, from coordinate 255,360 downwards.
GGCCCAGCAGGTACAGGGGAGGAAGGAGTCACAAGCACGAAGTACAGACCGCATATTCCCCTTTCACAATAGTGTGCTGGACTTCCTAAACAGCAAGGAGGATGCCTCATCACACAATCTGTGTGTGGATGCAGAGACTGGGCTTCAGTTGTGTGCCACAGCCTGTCGCTTGCAGGATGGTCAGAAGTGGGGCGATGACATAGATGCCTTGTTCGACAATGACTATGCCACCAAGAATGCGATCTACCACCTTGCACGTGCCAAAGACATGAGCGGCTTGAGGGAGCGAGCTCTGGATCTCCGACGGTGGGTGTTGCTAGCCAACAATGAGAAGCTACCCAGTGCCTTCATGAGCAATGCAACCGATATGCTTGTCTATGTCATGGATTGGGAGCTTGACTCTGGTGACGAGCTCTACAACGTGCATCGCTGGCTGCACAGATTGTCTTAAGATGGCCAAGTACCCCAAGAATGTTGCCCAGACTGCAATGGAGGTGCCTGCAAGTTCTGAGTTACACAAGCGTGCCATGCACATCAACAACGAAGTGGAGTCTGTCTTTGGCATCACTCTACCGTGCTAGTTCCCCAGAAGCAGATACAGCCAGTGGCCACCTACTCTGCAAGTCTTCCAAACAGGCGATGTTGTAAGTGTTGCAATCAGTACATGTAGGGATGCAACAACTGGAGGCCTTGTCCGATACATGGCATACAACTTGGCACATGTTAGATGTTGACATCATGATTGATCAGTTACTTGGTATACATCTATCACGCACAAACACACACACCGTCCATGCACATGATCACGTATTTCACTCAGGGTGGCAGACAAGGATGTGAATAGCATCAAGTGATCAAGGAAGTTCACCATTGAAGATCCGTTCAACTGACATGTAGTGGAACCTATGTTCAAATCCCATTAGCCTAGATGGCATATCGAACTATTATTAAAAACGCTTTGCAACTGAATTGGGGTCAACTTGTATCCCTCGTGTAGAGTACACAGTACCATGAATCAGGATTCTTTTAACTCGAAAAGGTTAGCCAAGGACAGGAGACATTGTCAATTCAAATTCCCACTTATCTGTATTCCTACATTACTGCCATTCAGCACATCAATCTGCTTGATCTACTGAGTAGCTAGGCTGTCCTACTTCCACCTGTTGGATTTTCTCTACCCAGCAACCTATATACCCTACAACCTTTATACCCTACAAATAATGGGGTGGCCACATGTCATAGGGAGGGTGATGATAAGGCATGCTATCAGAACATAGGGAAGCACATCCAGGTGACATGCAGGCAAGACTGGCACAAATCGCATATGACGACAACACTTTCAGAAGCCATGAAAAAATGATGAGTGCAGGCACACCATCTCATGCAGTACATGCAGGGTCGTATTTCACACCAGGTCACACCCCATGACTAACAACCCACCTTCACATGCTGCTGGGCTATTACCCCCCCACACACACACACACACAAACACACACACACACTCATGCACACACACTCGCGCCAGTTCACACCCCATGCCTGATGAACCACCATCACAATCTTCAGGGCTATCCCCCCCCCCCCCCCCCCCCTCCTCCTCCCCCCCCCCCCCCCCCCCCCCCCCCCTCACCACCACCACCACTGCCACCACAATCCCCCCCCCCCACCACCACCACCACCACCACCAAAAACACACCACCGCCCCCGTACTCACCCACCCCTGAAGACCCACTTGCACATGCTGCAGCGCTATTACCCACCACCACCACCACCACCACCACCACTACCAACACTGCCCCCACCCCACCAATAACACAACCCCCCACCACCACGCATACCCACACACCATCACTACACCGCACCATTATCTACCCCCACCAACACTAGCTACACAGCCACCCCAAGCCTTGTGGCACAATTATTTCCCACCACCGCCACTGCCACAATAACAGCCCCCCCCCCCCCCCCCCCCCCCCCCCTAACCCCCCCCACGACCCCCCCCCCCCCCCCATAAACACACACACACACACACAAAACAACGACATACAACAGCTCCCTACACACACATCCAAACACGTCCAAACACACACGACAACTAAAACCACAACAGCTCCCCCCCACACCACACACACACGCATGCACATGCACATGCACACACACACCGCCAACACAACAACAACAACAACTACAACAGCCACAACCCACCAAAATCACAACCCACCAACACCACAACAACAACCACAAAAATAATCACACACCACAACCACACACCACTACTACTACCCCCCCCCCCCCCCCCCCCCCCCCCCTTCTCCACCACAACCACACACACCCCACAACAACCACAGCCCCCACCACCACCGCCACCACCACCACCACACATTCCCCCACAACACCTCCCCCCACAACACCATGCACCCCCCCCCACACAACATCCACCACATCCCCCAACAGCCACAACCCCAACCCCAACCCACCACCACGTCAACCCCCACCATCACCACCACAACCTCCCACCCACACACTCCACCACCATAACTACAGCCACAACCAATGAAAACCACAACTCCACCCCTAAAACCACAACCCACAAAAACCACAACTCAACCCCCACCACCACAACCCACCACCACCACAACACCCCCCACCCAGTCCACCACCCCACAACAACCCCCCACCCAGTCCACCACCACAACAACAACCACAACAGCCACAACCCACCACAACCCTACAACCACAAACCACCACCACCACACAGGGTTTTGTAGTACGGACCTTACGCACCTAAAATCCGTACCGGACCGGACCATACTCACTGTTCTCCTGAAAATTGAGTACGCGTACGGTCCGATTCATGTCACTCTTACATAGTCAGTTCCATGATACGAAGTGGCATAACTGTTTGCAGCCATGGAATATTGACATGATCAGCTAAATAGCTCGAGATGCCCTCTACCTGTTTCCAATTAGAAAAGAGGTCAAATCAGGGGGGAAAAAGGTTTCCAGGTCAGAGAATGTCATGATACTGAAAAACGTACCGTACTCAATCTGTACTCACTTCTAAAACCCATACCGTATCCGTACCTGTAGCCGTATCAGCATAACACAACCCTGTCACCACAACCCCACCACCACCACAGCATCCCCCCCCCCCCACCACCACCGCCACAACCCTCCACAACAACCAGAACACCCACCAACCTACCCCCCCACACCCCCCCCACCCACCCACCCACCACAATCCACCCCCCCAACACAACCACTACCACCACCACAAACAGTATCACACCCTATGCATGATGATCCACCTTAAGTCCTTAACAAGCTCCGGGGCTATTACCCCTCCCACACCCACCCACCCACCCCACCCTGCACTCAAACAAGGTTTACACCAACACACCATGATGACCCACTTCAATGCTGCAGACTACTAACCCCCCTGCCCCTCCCCCCCCCCCCCCCCCCCCCCCCCCCCCCCCCCCCCCCCCCCTAGTAAGTGTATTGATGGAAACCCCTGCCCTAGTGCCATGCATTATGACCTTAACAAGCAACAGGATGGGACACAAACTAACTTTCACAATGCCCTTACTCACAGTGTTCCAGCATCGCATTTGCACCGGACGGAAAGACCATGGCATCAGCATCATATGACAGCACAGTGCGAACGTGGGACATGGCCACGGGGAAAGAAATCATGGTCATGGAGGGACACACTCGCAGGGTTAACAGCGTCGCATTTGCACCAGACGGAAAGACCATGGCATCAGCATCAGGGGACGCAACGGTGCGGATGTGGGACACAGCCACAGGGAAATAAATCATGGTCATGGAGGGACACACTCATGTGGTTACAAGCGTCGCATTTTCACCAGATGGGAGGACCATGGCATCAGCGTCATGGGACAACACGGTGCGGATGTGGGACACAGCCACGGGAAAAGAAATCATGGTCATGGAGGGACACACTGGCAGGGTTATGAGCGTGGCATTTTCACCAGATGGGAGGACCATGGCATCAGCATCAGATGATACAATGGTGCAGATGTGGGACACAGCCACGGAAAAAGGAAGCATGGTCATGGAGGGACACACGGATGGGGTTATGAGCGTCGCATTTTCACCAGGTGGGAGAACTATAGCATCAGCATCAGCATCAGATGACAAAACGGTGCAGATGTGGGACACAGCCACGGGAAAAGAAATCATGGTCATGGAGGGACAAACTGGCGGGTTCGGAGCGTCGCATTTTCACCTGATGGGAGGACCTTGGCATCAGCATCAAGGGAGAAAACGGTGCGGACATGGAATACAGCCACGGAAAAAGAAATCATGGTCATGGAGGGACACACTCAGGCGGTTAACAGCGTTGCATTTTCACCAGATGGGAGGACCGTGGCATCAGCACCAGAGGATAAAATGGTGCGGACGTGGGACACAGCCACGGGAAAAGAAATCATGGTCATGGAGGGACACACTGGCAGGGTTATCAGCGTCGCATTTTCACCAGATGGAAAGACCCTGGCATCAGCCTCAGAAGACAGGACGGTGCATATGTGGAACACAGGCACGGGAAAAGAAATCAAGGTCATGGAGGGACACACTGGCTATGTAATGAGCGCCACATTTTCACCAGATGGAAAGACCATGGCATCAGCATCAGATGACAAAATGGTGCACGTGTGGGACACAGCCACGGGAAAAGAAATCATGGTCATGGAGGGACACACTGGCAGGGTTATCAGCGTCGCATTTGCACCGGACGGAAAGACCATGGCATCAGCATCAGGGACGCAACGGTGCGTATGTGGAACACAGCCACGGGAAAAGAAATCAAGGTCATGGAGGGACACACTGGCTATGTAATGAGCGCCACATTTTCACCAGATGGAAAGACCATGGCATCAGCATCAGATGACACAACGGTGCACGTGTGGGACACAGCCACGGGAAAAGAAATCATGGTCATGGAGGGACACACTAGCAGGGTTATCAGCGTCGCATTTGCACCGGACGGAAAGACCATGGCATCAGCATCAGGGGACGCAACGGTGCGTATGTGGAACACAGCCACGGGAAAAGAAATCATGGTCATGATGGGACACACTGGCTATGTAATGAGCGCCACATTTTCACCAGATGGAAAGACCATGGCATCAGCATCAGATGACAAAATGGTGCACGTGTGGGACACAGCCACGGGAAAAGAAATCATGGTCATGGAGGGACACACTGGCAGGGTTATCAGCGTCGCATTTGCACCGGACGGAAAGACCATGGCATCAGCATCAGGGACGCAACGGTGCGTATGTGGAACACAGCCACGGGAAAAGAAATCAAGGTCATGGAGGGACACACTGGCTATGTAATGAGCGCCACATTTTCACCAGATGGAAAGACCATGGCATCAGCATCAGATGACACAACGGTGCACGTGTGGGACACAGCCACGGGAAAAGAAATCATGGTCATGGAGGGACACACTGGCAGGGTTATCAGCGTCGCATTTGCACCGGACGGAAAGACCATGGCATCAGCATCAGGGGACGCAACGGTGCGTATGTGGAACACAGCCACGGGAAAAGAAATCATGGTCATGATGGGGCACACTGGCTATGTAATGAGCGCCACATTTTCACCAGATGGAAAGACCATGGCATCAGCATCAGATAACACAACGGTGATTGTGTGGGACACAGCCACGGGAAAATTGTGTCATTTTTATGATGAATTTTCCTGTGAAGGGACCGCTGGCAAGGTTAACAGCATTGCATTTTCACCAGATGGGAGAACCATGGCATCAGCATCATCATATATCACAAGGGTGCTGATGTGGGACCGATGCACGGGAAAATAAATCATGGTCATGGAGGGACACACTCAGGAGGTTAACAGCGTTGCATTTGCACCAGATGGGAGGACCATGGCATCAGCATCAAAAGACAAAACGGTGCGGACATGGGACACAGCCACAGGGAAAGAAATCATGGTCATGGAGGGACACACTAGCTGGGTTAACAGCGTCGCATTTTCACCAGATGGAAAGACCATGGCATCAGCATCAGTCGACAAAACAGTTCGAACGTGGAACACAGCCACAGGAAAAGAAATCATGGTCATGGAGGGACACACTGACACGGTTAACAGCGTTGTCTTTTCACCAGATGGAAAGACCATGGCATCAGCATCAGATGACAAAACGGTGCGAACGTGGGGCCTAGTGACAGACAAGCCCAACCTGACCATTGAGGGAGGCAATGACTCTGGTACCAGCTTGGTGTTCTCCCCCTCCTTCCTGAAAATGTGCACTTGTATGTACGGGAACTCGGACAAGGTGGTGAATTTGACATGTTGGTGATGCACCCCATCACTGCAAATTCGGCACATGTTTTGTTGCACCCCTCTGGTACCCTTTCATCCCAGGATGCACCCTAATAAGCCAAATTAAAGGGTACTTGACCCTCCAAAAATTGCAGTGCATGTTGGGGGGGCTAGGGACAAGTTGGTGAATTTGTCATGTTGGTGATGCACCCCATGATTGCACCACTGCAAATTTGAGGGCGGGTGGCCGGCTGGTCTCCGGCGCCCTTTTGTGCACCCCTCTGGTACCCTTCCATCCCATAATGCACCCTTATTAGCCACATTAAAGGGTACTTGACCTCCCAACTTAGGGTGGGCCTGGTCTCCGGCACCTTGTTGTGCAACTCTCCGGTACCCTTCCATCCCATAATGCACTCTTATTAGCCTCATCTGGGGGGTCTCTCGCACCTTTTTGTGCACCTTTTGGTACCTTTCCAGCCCAGAGTGCACCCTTATTAGCCCAATTGAAAGGATACTTGACCCCCCAAATTTGAAGTGCATGTTGGGGGAACTGGGACAAGTTGGTGAATTTGACATGTTGGTGATGTACCCCCTGATTGCATCACTGCAAATTTGGGGGTCTTTTATCTGAGTGTGTTTTGTGTGTGCATGGGGTTGTCTTGTAGTACATGAATAGCTAGATGATTGCATCACTGCAAAATTGGGGGAGTCTCCGGCACCCTTTTGTGCACCCCTCTAGTACCCTCCTATCCAAGATTGCACCCTTATTAGCCTAAATAAAGGGCACTTGACCCCCAAAATGTGCAGTGCATGTTGGGGGAACTCAAATAGAGTGGTGAATTTGACAAGTTGTTGATGCACCCCATGGTGACATTACTGCAAAATTGAGGGCGGGTGGCCAGGTCTCTGTCACCCTTTTGTCCACGCTTTGGTACCCTTCCACCCTATAATGCACCCTTATTAGCCGAATTAAAGGGTACATGGCCCCCCAAAATTGCAGTGCGTGTTGGGGGAACTCAGGAGGATGGACACTAGCAAGAGACAAACCCAACGATGATTATGACATGGAACACTAGACGATGATTATAGCGTCGACCCTGCCTTGGATGGTGACGACCATTGGTAGCCCTTGTTTTTTATTACATGGTATATCAGCCTTGAGGCTGCTCACCGCCCGTCGGCAGATTAAACATTGGGAGTATAAACACTATTACAGTCGTGAGCACAGAATGCAATCGCGCAGGTGGAGATAGTTAAATTACATGTCCAGCCCTTTGATTGCATCGTGTGCTGCTACATTTATTGGTTGCCCTTGAATAGCCCTTGGATTATTTTTCTTCTTATTTCTATATTTTGTCATCCCTTGGAAATAATTGTGGTATTGGCTGTAGGCATTACTGTCCTCTTGAGCTTGTGCCAGATCATTTGAAATCTGATTTTTGAATTTGACATGTTACATGGTTCTTCAACAAACTTGACCTTGGTTACATAGCTTTAGCCAGCATTTCTTCGGCCAACTCTGGGCAGGTCACCGTCTGCCATTTCGAAGTCCCCCTGTGCGACACCCACGGAAACCAGGGAGCACACTAAGCGGGTAAGGCAGTCTTAATACTTGCCCATGTCATTTGGAACTTGAACTTGGTTAGATGGGTTCAGCCAGCAATTTGGCTGCTCGACGTCTTTGGCAGAAAAATGCATTTGTAAAAGGTTGTAACAAGTGTCCCTTGCAATTGCTTCTTCTTTCCCATCTACCATAAATAATCTCAAATGAACCCGTCCTGATTATCATCTTCTCTGATATTCGGTGCATGCTATGTAGCGAGACAATGTTGTGCACACAAGTCGCACAAAATGCCACAGGCCCAGGTCTTGAAGCCAAAACTGCAAATGCGAAGCGGTTGATCATGCATTCATGCCGTGTAAACAAATCAGAAATATTGCCGCTCACCGTCTTCGGCAGTAAAAATAATTTACAAGAAAATGTAATCGTGCAAAAACGGTCCAATTCCTTCATATATTCAAGAACTGCACTTGCAAAGCGGTATGTCATGCTGAATATAGGGTAGAAGTGTCTATAATTTTATCAGCAAAATTCAATGGGGCCCAAAAGTTGCCAGGCGCACCGACCTCGGTGCACATTGGTTACCTTACTTTATGTTACAAATGAACTTGAACTCGGTTACCTTTTTGAGCCCCACTGTTAGTTTCGCGCAAATGTTTGCAACCCCCTGTGGGCGCAGCAAGAAATTTTTGCGCTTTTTGCATTACAAAGCACAGTTTTATTCTTTCAAGTGCGCTGAAGTGCTGGCCAATTTGGTCAATGGAAGGTACCCTGAACACAACGTCTCATCAACTCTCCATCTTTCTCTCTCTCAATTGTTCCTTTCACCGGCTTTAACGAATTAGATGTGTTACACCGATCATACCCCCCAAAATAAAAAACAACAACAACTACTTACTAGGTCTTTAAATCCCCCACTATCAATGATGGGGGCCATAGCAACGAAACCCACCATGGCATGATTAGGCCTACCCTGAACTTTGACAGCTCTGCACCATCCATGCTTATAATGTTAGCGGGGGCAGCAGCAGGCCTGGCAAAGAACCGACCTGGAGGCTCGGAGCATTTGCAATTTTAGGCCAAAAACGTTTGTACTTAAAACGAGGTGGCTCAGAGACACTCTGGCAGGGCATGGGACGCAGTGAGACGCAGTGGGACGCAGAAGGACGCAATGGGACAGAATGGGACAGAATGGGACGCAATAAGACGGAATGGGACGCATGGTATCCAAGTGAGACGTAACCAACCTACTGAAGCTGCGTCTGCGACGCGACGGACCCTTCGACGTTCCTTCGACGACTGAGGACGCAGCGTCCTGTCTAACGCTGTGGCAGTTCGGTGGGACCAAGCCTTGGTCCCACTGGCGTGCCACTGCCACGCTGCCACGCTGCCACACTGCCAGACTGTCGACCGCCCCCCCCAATACATCTGTATTGCCTGCTTTATCCGCAATCATCACCAAGTGCACCATGTCGCCAACCAAGCGCTGAGACCGCTACGATTGCCGACGGACAATCGATTGAATTGTCGATTGAAATACTTCATCCATCGAAGCTTTCTGCCGCGCAACGATTTTTTTTGCTGCCGATTGGAGTGCGAAACTCTTGTGCTAGTATTTCCTGCTGGCAACGCTTCCGATTAAGCTACTTATTACACCACTATTGTTTAAGATTATAGTTCTGCCGTCCTCTTTGCTTCTACCACCCTTTCATTGAAATCGCTAGCTGAAGCTCGTCAGCGTAGGCCGCCTCTTTGCTCACTGCTCTTCCCCCTGGTACGCGCAAACATCTTACGAGGCACCAGAATTTTGCCAAGCTAAAAACGGGCTACCATGGTAGGTCTGATGCAAGTGTGTTATACAGTCTGGGGGTGGCCTACCAGCCTAGTGGTGGTGGTGGTGTGTGTGGGGGTGTGTGCGTGATTGGGGTTGGGGTCTGGGGCACTTGGTATTGGTTTTATGTGGTGTTGCAGAACATGCTGAAGTGGTAGTGGGTGGGTTGTGCTGCAGTTGGATAGCCAGTTGTGTGTGTTTGTGTGGTGATGGTGTGTCTGAGTGTGTTAGTGTGTGCATGGGGTTGTATTATATGGATGTCCAAGTGTGTGTGTATCTGTGTACGTAAACAGGGCTGTGTGGCAGTGCATATGTAGCCACTTGTGTGTGCGTGTGTGAATGTCTGGGTGTGTGTGTATGTGTGCATGTGGTTGTCATGTAGTGCATGTATTGCATGGTGTGTGTATATAATACGCGCAGGGCTATGTGGCAGTGCATGTGTGAGTGTGTGTGTATGTGTGCCTGGGATTGTCTTGTAGTGCATCGATGGCCTGGTGTGTGCATATAATACGCGCAGGGCTGTGTGGCAGTGCAGGTGCATCCAGTTGTTTGTGTGTGTGTGCATGCGTGAGTGTCTGAGTGTGTTTGTATGTGTGGATGTTTGTGTGTGTAACTGTCTTTGACTGCGTGTGTGTATGTGTGCAAATGTGTGTGTTTGTCTGTGTGAAAGTGCGTGTGCATGCAAGTGTGGATGTGTGTGAATGTTTGTGTGTGTGCAAATATGTGTGTGTGTGCATGTACGTGTGTGTGTGTGTGAATGTGTATGAATGTTTGTGTGTGTTTGTGTGTGTTCACAAGGCTACTTTGCAGTACAGGGGCAGCTGTATATATGTGTGTTTTTGCATGTGCATGTGTGTTTGTTTGTGTGTGTGTTTGTGTGTGTTTGTGTGTGTGTGTGTGCAGAGGCCTGTGTTGAATGACATGTGTAGAAAATTGTATTTATGTGTGTGTATGTGTGCGCACAAGGCTATGTTGCAGTACAGGGGCAGCTGGTTGTGTGTGTGTTTGTGTATGTGCACGTGTTTGTTTGTGTGTTTGTGTGTGTGTTTGTGTGTGTGTTTGTGTGTGTTTTTTAGTGTGTGTTTTTTGTAGCAGCTGCGCTTGATGTTGTAATGACACGTGTCAGCGAATATTATGTGTAGTTTGGGTATTGTGTTCACAGAATGCACCTGTTTGATGTACAGAATGGTGCAAAGGGAAAAGGAGGCAGGGGCTGGGGTGGTGTGTGGTTTGGGGGGTGTGGGTTAATGGGTGTGGAAGGGGGGGAGGGGAGGGAGAAAGGGGGGAGTTGCACGTGTGTTTGTTTGTGTGTGTGTGTTTGTACGTGTGTGTGTTTGTGTGTGTGTTTGTGTATGTGCATGTGTGTTTGTTTGTGTGTGTGTGTGTTTGTACGTGTGGGTGTTTGTGTTTGTGTGTGTGCACATGGCTGTGCTGAGAAGTAGAAGAATGACACGTGTAGCAAATATGGTATGTTGATGGTGGGGGTGTGGGTATGTGTGTGCACACCAGGCTATGTGAAGAGTACAAGGGGGGAAGGCTACCTGTGTGTGGTTTGTTTGCGTGGCATGTATGTTTTAGTGTGTGTGCGCAGAGGCCTGTGTTGTTTGGCATGTGTAGCCACTTATGTATATGTGTGTGGATGTGTGTGCACAAGGCTGTGTTGCAGTACAGGGACAGCTGTGTGTTTGTGTATGTGCATGTGTGTTTGTGTGTGTGTTTGTGAGTGTGTGTATGTGTGCGTGTGCAGAGGCCTGTGTTGCATGACATGTGTAGCCACTTATTTATTTGTGTGTGGATGTGTGTGCACTAGGCTGTGTTGCAGTGCATGGGCAGCTGGTTGTGTACGTATGTGTGTGTGTGCACATGCCTGTGTTGTATGGTACGTGTAGCCACTTATGTATATGTGTGTGTATATGTGTGTGTGTATGTGTGTGCACAAGGCTGTGTTGCAGTGCAGGGGCAGCTGGTTGTGTGTGTGTTTGTGAGTGTGTGTATGTTTGTGTGTGCATATGCCTGTGGTGTTTGACGCGTGTAGCCACTTATGTATATGTGTGTGGATTGTGTGTATGTGTGTACACTATGCTGTGTTGCATTGCAGGGGCAGAATGCTGTGTGTGTGTGCTCATGCTGTTTTGTAGGTATGTGTGTGTATGTGAGAACAGGCTGTGTTGAAGGACACGTGTAGCCGCTTATTAATGCATCTGTGTGTGTATGGCTGTGGGCTCATGCTGTTGTGTGTCAATGTGTGAATGCTGTGTGCGTCTGCTGTGGTGTATGGCTGTGGGCTCATGCCTGTTGTGGGTGTCATGTGTGAATGCTTGTGTGCGTCGTTGTGGTGTATGGCATGTGGGCTCATGCTGCTGGTGTGTCAACTGTGTGATGCTTGTGTGGCGTCTTGTGGTGTAGGCTGGTGGTGCTCATTGCTGTGTGTGTCAACTGTCGTGAATGCCTTGTGTGCCGTCTGTGTGTGTATGGCGGTGGGCTCATCTGCTGGCGTGTCAATGTGTTGAATGCTTGTGTGCGTCTGGTGTGTTTATGGCTGTGGGCTCATGCTGCTGCGTGTCAGATGTGTGAATGCTTGTGTGCGTCTGTGTGTGTATGGCTGTGGGCTCATGCTTCTGTGTGTCAATGTGTGAATGCTTGTGTGCGTCTGTGTGTGTATGGCTGTGGGCTCATGCTGTTGTGTGTCAATGTGTGAATGCTTGTGTGCGTCTGTGTGTGTATGGCTGTGGGCTCATGCTGCTGTGTGTCAATGTGTGAATGCTTGTGTGCGTCTGTGTGTGTATGGCTGTGGGCTCATGCTGCTGTGTGTCCGAGTGTGAATGCTTGTGTGCGTCTGTGTGTGTATGGGCTGTGGGCTCATGCTGCTGTGTGGGTCAATGTGTGAATGCTTGTGTGCGTCTGTGTGTGTATGGCTGTGGGCTCATGCTGTTGTGTGTCAATGTGTGAATGCTTGTGTGCGTCTGTGTGTGTATGTCTATATGTGTGTGTGCACATGCTGTGTTGTAGGTATGTGTTTGTGTATGTTTATGTGAATGTGTATGTGTGTTTTTGTGTGTTCGCACAGGCTGTGGTGTATGTATGTGTATGTGTGTGTGTGCACATGCTGTATTGTCGGTAGTGTTATGGTATGTGTGCACAGGCTGTGGTTGTATGTAGTGTATGTGGTTTGTGTGGTGTGTGTGCACACTGCTTGATTGTAGGTATGTGTATGTGTATGTGGAGGTGTATTGTATGTGTATATGTCTGTGTATGTTGTGCACAGGCTGTGTGTTTAGTGTGTGTATGGGTGTTGTATGTGTGTGTTGTGGTGTGTGTGCACATGCTGTGTGGTAGGTATGTGTCTGTGTATGTTGTGTGTGTGCACAGCTGTGTGTAGGTAATGTGTATGTGTGGTGTATGGTGTAGAGTGTATGTGGGGTTTTATGTGTATGTGGTATGGGTGTTTTTGGTGTGGTCACAGCTGTTTTGTATGGTCATATGTATGTATGATTTGAATGTGTAATTGTAAATGTGTGTTTCTGTGTATATGTTTATTGTTGTATGTGTATGTGTGGTGTGCACCTAGGCTTGTTGATGTATATGTAATGTATGTGTGAAGGTGTATGAGTGTTGTTTAGGTGTATCTGTTTGTGTGTGTGTGTGTGAGGTGTGTTCAGGTCGTGTTGTATGTTATGAGGGGGTGTATGATTGTTGAAATTGGTGGTACATACTGTTGTGGTGGTAATTTGTGTTATTTTGTGGGTTGTGGTGTGTGATAGCCTAAGCGTGGTGGTAGGACATTTGTTAGCCGCTTATTTAATTTAGCTTGTGAAGTGTGGCAGGTGGCTCAGTGCTGTTGTGTGTCACTGTGTGAATTTGTGTGTGTGTGTGTGTGTGTGTGTGTGTGTTGCCCAGGCTGTTTTGTAGGTCAGCTAGCCGCTTGTGATGTATTTTGTGTGTGGGAATAGATTGTGGGTTCTTCATGCCTGTTGTGTGTCTTTACGTGTAATGTATGTTTGTGTTTATGTCACAGGTCGTTGTTGTATGGCGCAGGTCGTTGGTATGACACAGGGTTTAGGTGAGAGGTTATGCACCAGGGTCGTGTTGTATCACAGGGTTTTGTGTCGGCACAGGGTCGTGTGTATGCAGCAGGGTTTGTGTTTATGCACAGGGTCGGTGTTGTATGCCAGGGGTTTGGTGGTGTAATGCACAGGGGTCGTGTTGTATGCACAGGGGGTGTGTGGTATGGACACAGGGTCGTGTTGTGTATCACAGGGGGTTGTGTGTATGCGCGGTGTCGGTGGTATGCTGGGTTTGTGTGATGCACAGGGGGTTCTGGTGGGTCTGCACAGGGTTGTGGTGTATGCACGGTCTGTTTGTATGCACGAAGGGTTGTTGTGTATGCACAAGGTCGTGTTGTAGGTGGTGCACAGGTTTGTGTGTAGGGGGGCCAGGGCGTCGGTTGTAACACAGGGTGTTGTGTGTATGCACAGGGTCGTGTTGTATGCACAGGGTTTGTGTGTATGCACAGGGTCGTGTTGTATGCACAGGGTTTGTGTGTATGCACAGGGTCGTGTTGTATGCACAGGGTTTGTGTGTATGCACAGGGTCGTGTTGTATGCACAGGGTTTGTGTGTATGCACAGGGTCGTGTTGTATGCACAGGGTTTGTGTGTATGCACAGGGTCGTGTTGTAGGACATGTATAGCCGCTTATGAATGTATCTGTGTGTTTAGCTGTGGGTTCATACTTTTGTGTGTCAATGTGTGAATGTTTGTATGTGTGTGTTTGGTGTGTGTGTGTGTGTGCACAGGCTGTGTTGTAGGTATGTGTATGTGTGTGAATGTATCTGTGTGTCTGACTGTGTGTACATACTGTTGTGTGTCTATGTGTGAATGTTTGTTTGTGTGTGTGTGCATAAGCTGTGTTGTAGGACACGTGTAGCCGCTTATAAATGTATCTGTGAGTGTGGCTGTGGGTTCATGCTGTTTTGTGTCAAGAATAATTGTTGAATGTGAGTGTGCGTGTTGTGTGGTGCGTTGGTGTGTGCATAAGCGTGGTGATGTGTAGGACACGTGTAGCCGCTTATACATGTATCTGTGAGTGTGGCTGTGGGTTCATGCTGTTTTATGTCAATGTGTGAATGTGTGTGTGTTTGTGTGCGTGTGTGTTCGTGTGTGTGTGTACACAGGGCTGTGTAGCAGTTCAAGAGCAGCCGCTCGTATGTAGGGGCTGTTGCGTTGCGCAGAACAAATACATATATACAATTGATAATAAATGAAAGTGATCATAAATGAAAGTTATAATTAATGAAAGAGATGGAGATCCATGTACGTTGTATTTAATATGCAAATTTTGGAGATCCATGCACGTTGTATTTACTGTGAAATGATGGAGATCCATATATGTTGTATTTAATGTGAAATGATGGAGATCCATATATGTTGTATTTAATGTGAATCACAATGTACCTTGTTTGCACTGCAGGGGCAATACACGCCCACACACACACGCACATACCCACACACGCCCACCCACACACGCAGGGGCAATCCGCCAGCTCATGTGCGTGTGTTTATATGTTTGTATGACACCCACATACCCACCGACACACACAGACAGACATACACACACATAGGGGCAATTTGCCAGCTCATGTGTGTGTGTTTGTATGACACCCACATACCCACCGACACACACAGACAGACATACACACACACAGGGGCAATTTGCCAGCTCATGTGTGTGTGTTTGTATGACACCCACATACCCACCGACACACACAGACAGACATACACACACACAGGGGCAATTTGCCAGCTCATGTGTGTGTGTTTGTATGACACCCACATGTCCCCCCCCCCCCCCCCACCCACCCACCCACCCACCCCACCCACACTCACACTCACACTCACACAAACACACACACACAGGGGCAATTCGCCAGCTCAGCCTTCAATGGCGATCCCTACCTCAAAATGTACTTCGTCTATACCGCAGGGGCAATTTGCCAGCTCAGCCTTCAATGGTGACCCCTACTTCATAATGTACTGTGTCTGTACTGCAGAGGCAATTTGCCAGCTCAGACTTCAATGGCGTTCCCTACATCAAAATGTACTTTGTCTGTACCGCAGGGGCAATTTGCTAGCTCAGCCTTCAATGGTGACCCCTACATCAAAATGTACTTTGTCTGTACCGCAGGGGCAATTTGCCAGCTCAGCCTTCAATGGCGACCCCTACTTCATAATGTACTCTGTCTGTACTGCAGAGGCAATTTGCCAGCTCAGACTTCAATGGCGTTCCCTACATCAAAATGTACTTTGTCTGTACCGCAGGGGCAATTTGCCAGCTCAGCCTTCAATGGCGATCCGTACATCGACATCATGCGAGCATTGCCTGATAAGGAAATCGTGTGGTGGATCCAGAAGACCATTTGGGTGAGCGCTTCTGTGTATGTGTGTGAATTTATGTGTTTTTATGCATGCGTTTTTGTGTTTACGTGGTGTTTGTGTTTGTTTAGCCTGATAAGGAGATGTTTGTATATGTGTGTTTTTGGCGGGGCCCCCCCTTCTGGGGGGCGGGAGCCCCCAGTGATACCCATTTGTCCGTTCGTCCATCCATCCATCCATCCATCCATCCATCCATCCATCCATCCATCCGTCCGTCCGTCCATCCATCCATCCATCCATCCATCCATCCATCCATCCATCCATCCATCCATCCGTCTGACCGCGATGAAGCCCGACACGTCAGCCAAAGGCCTCGTAACTAACTCGCTTCCGTTGCCACCTGTCGCTCCCTCGCGATCACTCTCCGCCATTTTTTAGCGTCGCAGACGACGCTGAATAGAACTTGTTGCAGATTGTGCTCGTGTGTTTAGCCTGACTAGGAGATCCAGAAGACCATATGTGCAAGATCTTTTGTGTTAGGTGTTAGTATTTGTTTTCTGTTCCTTTGTTTTTTGTGTGTGTGTGTGTGTGTGTGTGTGTGTGTGTGTGCAGATTGTGTGTGTCTTTAGCCTGACGAGGACATAGTGTTACCCCATCACCACCCACCAGCAACTCTTCATCCATAGCCCCCCCCCCCCCCCCCCCCCCCCCACCCCACACACCCACACCCGTTCCTTTCCCCCCTCTCCCCCGCTCCCTTTCTCCCCCCCCTCCACCCACACACCAACCCCACCCACCACCCCGCCCCACCCCCCCTCCCCTCTCCCCTCCAGCCGTACAAGCTTCACCCTTGGTACCTGATACGTCGCGAAAACCACCAACATCAACCCTGGCCCCCACCCACTATCACCCACCAACAACACCAAGCCAACCCGCCCCAGCCCACCAACATCACCCTGGCCCACCCACTATCACCCACCATACAACACCAACCCTGCCCAGCCCACCAACCATCACCCTGCCCCACCCACTATCACCCACCATACAACACCAACCCTGCCCAGCCCACCAACCATCACCCTGCCCCACCCACTATCACCCACCATACAACACCAACCCTGCCCAGCCCACAACCATCAACACCACCTGCCTCCTCCCACTATCACCCACCATAGACAACACAACCCTGCCAGGCCCCACCAACCATGCACCCCCCTGCCCAGCCCACTCTCCCCACCCTACACACCAACCCTCCCAGACCACCAACCCTCACCCTGCCCCACCACTATTCACACCCCCATACAACACCAACCCTGCCCGCCACCACCCTCACCCCTTCCCCACCCCTACACCCAACCATACCACACCAACCCTGCCCCGCCCACCAACCATCACCCTGCCCCACCCACTATCACACACCCACCATACACACCAACCCTTGCCCCATCCCACCACCCCCCCCCCCCCCACCCAGGCACCCCTCCCCTCCCGCTAGCCGCAAGCTTCACCAGTGGCTAAGAACACCGCTTTGGGCCTCTTCATCCATCCCTCCAACCCTCCATCCATCCATCCATCCATCCATCCATCCATCCATCCATCCATCCATCCATCCATCCATCCATCCATCCATCCATCCATCCATCCATCCTCCAACCCTCCATCCATCCATCCATCCATCCATCCATCCATCCATCCATCCATCCATCCATCCATCCACCAACCCACCTGTTATACAGCAGATACAACAACCATATCTCTTTACTCACCATCCATCACCCCCTCACCCACCAAACCCTGCCCCACCCACCCCCCACCCATCCACCCACCAGCCCCCCTCCAGCTTGTACAGGGCTTCACCATTGTTGAACACTTGGGGCGCACGTACCAGCAAACTGTTCATCCATCCATCCATCCATCCATCCATCCATCCATCCATCCATCCATCCATCCATCCATCCATCCATGAACCACCAACCGGCATGTTATATGGCAGGTGCAACAACTATCTCCCTTTACCCACCACCCATCACCGCCCCCCCCCCCCCCCCCCCCCCCCCCCCTACCCACCCCCCACCCCCCGCCCCCCACCCCACCCCCGCCTTCCACCCCCTCCAGCTCGCACAAGGCTTCACCATTGCTGAACACTTTGGGCTCTTCATCTATCCATCCATCCACGCACCACCTGTAATATTACAGATACAACAACCATCTCCCTTTACCCACCACCCATCACCGCCCCCCACCCACCACCCACCAACCCTGCCCACCACCACCACCCTACCCACCCACTGACCCCGCCCCAACCCACCCCACCCTCCTCCAGCTCGCACAAGGCTTCACCATTGCTGAACACTTTGGGCGCACCTACCACCAACTCTTCATGCATACTTGTGAATTCTGTAACGGGGCGGGTTCAATCACCTGTCCAAGTTGCGATGGGTACAAGATTGTGCAGGTAAGGGTTTAGGGTTCAGGCTTCGAAAGCTGTGGCAGTGCTAGTCCAGCTAATAAGCTAGGTTGGGGTGAGGGTTCAGTCACCTGTCCTAGATGCGATGGGTACAATATTGTGCGGGTAAGGGTTCAGGGTTAAGGGTTTGAAACATGAAGCGGTTACGCTAACATGTTAACAGTGGATCGAAAAAGTTGTGGGGCTAATCCAGGCTGAGCTAGTTAGCTAGGTAGTAATACCACCTACCACTAACTCTTCATGCATACTTGCGAAATCTGTAACGGGGTGGGCTCAATCACCTGACATAGTTGTGATGGATACAAGATGGTGCAGGTAAGGGTTCAGGGTTCAGGCTTTGAAAGCTGTGGCGGTGCTAGTCCAGCTTGTAAGCTAGGTTGGGGGGAGGCTTCAATAACCTGTCTTAGATGCGATGGCTTCAAGATTGTGCAGGTATGGGTTCAGGGTTCAGGGCTTCGGGCAAGTGGGGCTACTCATGAATACGGCATGCTATGCCAAAATCTATAGTAATATGACAGAAAAAAAACAGGCTAACAACCGCGGCCATCGGATATATGGAGGGACCCAAGTGGGGCTACTGATGGCTGCTATGGATACAACAATGCCATTATCAAGTCCACGGCATGCTATTTTAAATTATATAGTTATATTTGTAAAGACTATACCAAAAATGTCCTCTACCTAAACATTACCACACAGGCTAACAACCATGGCTATTGAATATCTGGAGGGACCCAAGTGGGGCTACTATGGATACAACAATTATATAATCAGGTCCATGGCATGCTATTTCAAATTATATTGTTATATATACAAAAAACTATACCAAAAATGTCCTCTACCAAAACATTACCACACAGGCTAAGAATCATGGCTATCGAATATCTGGTGGGACCCAAGTGGGGCTGCTAGGGATACAACAATGCCATTATCAAGTCCACATCATGCTATTTTAAAGAATATAGCTATATTAAAAACAAACTGAACTCTCAGGCTAACAACCATGGCCATCAAATATATGGAGAGATCCAAGTAGGGCTGCTGATGACTCCTATGGATACAACAATGCCTATATTTTATTTTAACGTCGAAGGCTAACAACCATGGCCACTTCATCCTTTTTTTTCTTTTCTTTTTTTACCTCGCAGGCTTAACCATGGCCATCAGGTCTATGGAGGGACCCAAATCGGTGAACACATAGCTACTATGGACACCAAGGAGTGTGAACACTGAACCATCAACTGTAGCATGCATTTAACCATGGATATAATTGTAGCATAAATTTGACCATGAATTGCAGGCTAACACCCATGGCCATCAGATCTCTGGAGGGACTCGAATCGGTGAACACATGGCTACTATGGACACCAAGGAGTGTTGAACACTGTACCATCAATCGTAGCATGAATTGAATCATGAATATAACTGTACCATGAATTGAACCATACCACGCAGGCTAACAGCCATGTCCATCAGATATCAGGAGGGACCCAATTAGGCCAACTGATGGCTACAATGGACACCAAGGAGTGTGAACACTGTACCATGAACTGTGGCATCACTGTACCACAAATTGAACTGTACCATGAATTTTACCGTGAATTTAACCATACCACTCAGGCTAACCATGGCTATCGGATTTCTGGAGGGACCCAAATCGGTCATCTCAAGGCTACTGTGGACACCAAGGACTCTTAAACTGTTCCACACATAGAACTGTACCATGAATCGTACCATTCATTGTACCACACAGTCCGGCAACCACAGCCATCGGATCTCTTGAGGGCCCCAAGTAGGCCAACTGATGACTACTATGGACACCAAGGAGTTCTACCACGCACCATGCCATGAATTATACAAAGAATTCTACCACCCATTGAAATGTACCACACGTTCCACCATTAATTGTACCATGCACTGTACCATTAATTGTACCAGGCACCCTACCACGCAGGCTAACAACCATGGCCATCGGATCTCTTTAGAAGCACCCACATAGGTTAACTGATGGCGTCTATGGACACCAAGGAGTTTGAACACTATACCATCAGTTTACCATCAACTGTGGCATAAATAGAGCTATGCATATAACTGTACCATGAATTGAACCATGAATTTGACGACGAATTTAACCATGCATTTAAATGTGAAGTTAACCACACCACGCAGGGTAACACCCATGGTCATAGGATCTCTGGAGGCGCCCAAATCGGTGAACTCATGGCTTCTATGGACGCTAAGGAATGCCAGCACTGTGGTGACTACTGTAGCATGAGATGTACCCCACATCAAACTGTACCATGAATTGAACCATGAATTTAACCATGAATTGCAGGCTAACAACCATGGTTACTACGGACACCAGGAAGTGTGAGCGCTGCGCCATCTACTGTACTTAATTGAACCATGAATTTAACCATGAATTTGATCACGAATTTCAGGCTAACAACCATGGCCATCGAATCTCTGGAAGCACCCAAATCGGTGAACTGATGGCTACTATGGACACCAAGGAATGTCAGCACTGTGGTGACTACGGGCCTTGGGACAATGAGTCTGAGTGGCAGGAGAAATGGACGGACTGGGACTCAAAGCTGGCCTACTATGATCGCAGGTAAGAAAACAACGCGCAGCTTAAATCATCAGCTTAAATAATCAGCTAAAATATGTACATATATATATATACATGTACATATATATATACATATACATGTACATATACTTGTTTAAGTTTGAGAAATGGACAGACTGGGACTCCAAGCTGGCGAACTATGATCGCATGTATGATTGCAACGAACAGCTTTTATATATATATATATAAATACTTGTTTTAATTTGAGAAATAGACGGACTGGGACTCCAAGCTGGGCTACTATGATCGTAGGTATGATCTGGGCTACTATGATCGCAGGTATGATCTGGGCTACTATGATCGCAGGTATGATCGCAACGACCAGCTTTTATTTATATATATATATATATACATACTTGTTTTAATTTGAGAAATGGACGGACTGGGACTCCAAGCTGGCCTACTATGATCGCAGGTATGATCGCAACGACCAGCTTTTATTTATATATATATATATATATATATATATATATATATATATATATATATATATATATATATATATACTTGTTTTAATTTGAGAAATGGACGGACTGGGACTCCAAGCTGGGCTACTATGATCGCAGGTATGATCTGGGCTACTATGATCGCAGGTATGATCGCAACGACCAGCTTTTATATATATATATACTTGTTTTTATTTGAGAAATGGACGGACTGGGACTCCAAGCTGGCCTACTATGATCGCAGGTATGATCTAGGCTACTATGATCGCAGGTATGATCTAGGCTACTATGATCGCAGGTATGATCTAGGCTACTATGATCGCAGGTATGATCTGGGCTACTATGATCGCAGGTGTGATCGCAACGACCAGCTTATGGCAGCCTATCTTATATGTTATGTTGGGTTGCATTGAGTAGTCTTGCATGTCATACACATAAACACACGTACCCCCCCCCCCCCCCCCCCCCCCTACACACACACACACACACACACACACATGCCCCTTCCCAAACAAACACACACAAACACTCCTGGGTTCATCTGCTGCTGTATGTTTGGTACACTCTTCAACGAGCTCCAAGAGGACCCTACCGATGCCCCCCCCCCCCCCCCCCCCACACACACACACACACACACTCACCATCTTCTTCTGTAGGTCTGGTGCACTCTTCGATGAGCTACAAGATGACCTGGCCAATGAAGGCAACATGGACGAGGACACCCTCCACATGGACAACGTACAACCAGCTGACTTCCTGACGAAGACCCCCCACCCCCCCCCACACACACACTCACACTCCTGGGCAATATGGACGAGGACACACCCCACATGGAGGACGTACCCCCAGCAGACTGCCTTACCGGCACTTTGAGGAAATATGATCGAGCACGCACCCCACATGAGGGATATTGCCCCAATACTCACACACACACACGCACCTGAGTCCATCTGCCAAACACACACAATCTGCTGATGTAGGTATGGTGCACTCTTTGAAGAGGTGCAAAAGGACCTGGCCAATCCCCCCCCCCCCCCCCCCCCCCCCCCCCCCCTTCATACACACACGCACACCACTCTCTCACACACACACACACTCACAATATACTGCTATAGGTATGGTGCACTCTTTGACGAGCTCCAGGAGGACCTGGCCAATGAAGGGAACATGGACGAGGACACACCCCACATGGACGACGTGCCCCCAGCTGCCTGCCTGACCGGCACATTCCCAGAAACGGATCGCCTTGTGGCCAAGATGGAGAAGCAGCAGAGATCTATGTTGGCGCGCATGGATGGCCACCCCTACGACAACGATGACATGATGTCAGGGAAGGTAGGACCCCCCCCCCCCCCCCCCCCCCCCCCCCCCCCCCCCCCGAAACCATTAACCATGAAACCCCCAAAACCATAAAAACCCTCACCCCATGCACACACACACACACACAACCACACACAAGCGCACAAAAGCGTACCAATACACATGCACACACAGAAAACAAACAGACAACCCAATAATAAGCAACAGAAATGCATGTTGGCACACATAGATGGACACCCCTACGACAACGATGACATGATATCTGGGACGGTAGGACCCCCAACTTCTACAGATCGTCGACATAGCCAAGCCCATGAAGGAAAACCTGGAGGCAATGGATATATTCAGGGCTGACCTTTTCCCACACATCCACCCACTCATCCACCCACTCATCCACCCATCCACACATCCACCCACCAGCACCACAACCCCACCATCTGAAAACCTGGAGGCAATGGATATATTCAGGGCTGACCTCTTCCCACCTATGCCCCCCCCCCCCACCACCACCACACACACACACACTCACTACCACACCACACCCTCCCCCCCCTCCCCCCCCCCACCCCACCCCCCCCCCCACCCCCCCCCACCACCGACCACCATCCCCCCCCCCCCCCCACCCCCACCACCACCACCACCACCACCACCACCACCCCACCACCCACCCCACCACCACCACCACCACCACCATCCCCCACCACCACCACCACCCCCACCACCACCACCACCACCACCACCACCACCACCACCACCACCACACCACCTACCACCCACCACCACACCACCACCACCACCACCACCACCACACCACCACCACCACCATCCCCCCCACCCACCACCACCCACCACCACCACCACCACCATCCCCCCCCCCCCCATAAAATAAAACTGGATGCACTTGAAACTATTCATGTCTTACCTCTCCCCACACTCACGTTAGGACCCCCAACCTCCACATATCGTCGACATCACCAAGCCCATGAAAGAGAACCTGGAGGCAATGTACCTATTCAGGGCTGACCTCTCCCCGCCTATCCACCCACCACCACACCCACTACCACCCCAACACCAACCCACCCCAACACCACCA
Organism: Chlamydomonas sp. ICE-L; assembly: GCA_013435795.1. Lineage (NCBI taxonomy): Eukaryota > Viridiplantae > Chlorophyta > Chlorophyceae > Chlamydomonadales > Chlamydomonadaceae > Chlamydomonas > Chlamydomonas sp. ICE-L. Next base: position 231,322 of record JACBWV010000946.1, on the reverse strand, counting down.
TCTCACCACCCCCCTGCTCTCCAACTTCCCCTTCACAGATCGTCGACATCACCAAGCACAGGAAAGAAAACCTGGAGGTAATGGATCTATTCAGAGTTGACCTCTACCCACCCGTCCACCCACCACTACACTCCCCCCCCCCCACTCCCCCCCACACACCACCCCACCCCACCCCACCACCCCCCCACCCCACCACCCACCCCCACCACCAACCCCACCCCAACCCCACCATCTCACCACACCCTTCACCTCAACTTCTACAGATCGTCGACATCACCAAGCCCATGGAAGAGAACCTGGAGGCAATGGAACTATTCAGGACTAAGCTCTCCCAACCTATTCCCCCCCCCCCCCCCCCCCCCCCCCCCCCCACACACACACACACACACACTCACCCCCCCCCCCCCCCACACACACACACACAACACCAACACCAACACCAACACCAACACCAACACCAACACCACCAACACCATCCCCCCCCCCCCCCCCCCCCCCCCCCCCCATGAAATAAAACTGGATGCACTAAAACTATTCATGTCTTACCTCTCCCCACACCTGCCCCAGAGCTCCACCCACTCATCCACCGACCCATCCACCCACCACCACACTCACCACCACACCCACTACCACCCCAACACCACCCCACCCCAACACCGCCTTATCACCGCCCCCCTGCTCCCCAACCTTCACAGATTGTCAGCATCACCAAGCCCATGAAGGAAAACCTGGAGGCAATGGAACTATCCAGAGCCATCCACCCACCACCACACTTAACACCACACCATAAGCACCAACACCACACACCCACAACCCCACCACACACCCACTCACTTACACCCTACTCCCCAACCTCCACAGATCGTCGACATCACCAAGCCCATGAAAGAAACCCTGGAGGCAGTGGAACTACAATACACTATACAAAGCTGACCTCTCCCCACCCATCCACCCACCACCACTGCCACCACCACCACCACCACCACCCAACCCCAACCCCACCATCTCACCCCCCCCCTTCACCCCAACCTCCACAGATCGTCGACATCACCAAGCCCATGAAAGAAACCTGGAGGCAATGGATCTATTCAGAGCTGAACTCTCCCCACCTATCCACCCACCACCACACTCACCCCCACCACTCCCCACCACCACCACCACCACCACCACCAACCCCACCCCAACCACACCATCTCACCACACCCTTCACCTCAACTTCTACAGATCGTTGACATCACCAAGCCCATGAAGCAAAACCTGGAGGCAATATACCTATTCAGGGCTGACCTATCCCCCCCCCCCCCCCCCCCCCCCCATGAAATACAACTGGATGCACTGAAACAATTCATGTCTTACCTCTCCCCACACCTCCCTCCAGAGCTCCACCCACCCACTCATCCACCCAGCCATCCACCCACCACCACACTCACCAACACCGCCCATTCCCCCCCACCCCTCTGCTCCTCAACCTCCACAGATCGTCGACATCACAAAGCCCATGAAAGAAACCCTGGGTTCAATTGAACACTACTGAGCTGACCTCTCCCCAGCTATCCACCCACCACCACACTCACGACCACACTCACCACCACACTCACCACCACCACCTCCGCCACCACCAATACCACCACCCACTCACTTACACCAACCCACCCCAACCTCCACAGATCGTCGACATCACAAAGCCCATGGAGGAAATCCTGGAGGCAATGAAACTACACAGAGCTGACCTCCCCTCAGAGCTCCACCGACTCATCCACCCACCACCACACTCACCACCACACCATCATCACCAACACATCACACCCACAACCCCACCGCTCACTCACTTACACCCTGCTCCCCAACCTCCACAGATCGTCGACATCACCAAGCCCATGAAAGAGAACCTGGAGGCAATGGATCTATTCAGAGTTGACCCCTACCCACCCATCCACCCACCACCACACTCACCACCACAGCCACCACCACCACCACCACAAATAACCACCCCCCACTCACCACTAACCCATCAGCACCAACCCAACACCACCATCTTACCTACACCCTGCCCCCCAACATCACAAAACCCGTGAAAGAGAACCTGGAGGCAATCGATCTATTCTGGGCCATCCATCCACCACCACACTCACCACCCATCCACCACCACCCACCCAACACCACCATCTCACCACTCCCCTGCACCCAACCTCCACAGATTGTCGACATCACCAAGCCCATGAAAGAGAACCTGGAAGCAATGGATCTGTTCAGGGCTGACCTCCCCCCAGAGCTCCACCCCGAGGCATTCCCTGAGTACCTCCTCATGGCCAACAGCCCTATTGCTGCTTTCAACAATGAGGTAGGATAAAGTTGTTGAGGATTGGGATTTACCCCCCTCCCCCCCCCCCCCCCCCCCCCCCCCCCCACACACACACACACACACACACACACACACATGGGCTGGGTGCCCCCCTCTTCCTAGATGCATAGTCTACGTACCTCTAGACATATAGCCAACAGCCCTATTGCTGCTTTCAACAATGAGGTTGGTTGGTTGGTTGGTTGTGCAAGGAGCTCCCCCCCCACACACAGACCCCCACACACCCACACACACACATGGGCTGGGTACGTACCCTTCCCCCCGAGCTCCACCCAGAGGCATTCCCTGAGTACCTACTCATGGCCAACAGCCCTATTGCCGCCTTCAACAACGAGGTAGGTTGTGAAAGGACACACACACACAACATACACATACATACATACATACACACATATACACATGCACACCTAGGCTGGGTACCCCCATTCCACCCAGAGCTCCACACGGAGGCATTCCCTGAGTACCTACTCATGGCCAACAGCCCCACTGCCGCCTTCAACGACGAGGTAGGTTATGCAAGGATCTATATTTCCTCCACACACATACACACACACACACACACATACACACACACATGGGCTTGGTACCCCAATCCCCTGAAGCTTCTCATCTAGTGCATTCCCTGAGTACCTCCTCATGGCCAACAGCCCTACTGCCGCCTTCAACAACGAGGTAGGTTGAGGTTGTTAAATACTAGGATCTACCCACCTACCGACCCTCCTGCCCACCTACCCCCCCCCCCCCCCCCCCTCACACACACACACACACACACACACACACACAAACATACACACACATGGGCTGGGTACCTCCCCTCCCCCCAAAGCTCCAACCCGAGGCATTCTCTGAGTAACTCCTCATGGCCAACAGCCCCATTGCTGCTTTCAACAATGAGGTAGGTTGGGGTGGTTTAGTATTCAGATTTACCCCCCCCACCTACCCTCCCCCCCCCCCCCCACACACACACACGCGCACACACACACACACACACACACACTCACACACACACACACATGGAATGGGTACCCCCCCTTCCCCCCAGAGTTTCTCACCCCAGAGGCATTCCCTGAGTACCTCCTCATTGCCAACAGCCCTATTGCCGCCTTCAACAACGAGGTAGGACGGGTTTGTCGATGTGAGGATTTACCCACCTACCTACCCACCTACCCACCTTCTCACCTACCCAGCTGCCCACCTACCCCTTCACCTACCTACCTACCAACCCCCCCCCCCCCCCCCCCCCTCCCCCACGCACACACACATGGGCTGGGTACCCCACTCCCCTGAAGCTTCTCACCCCGAGGCATTCCTTGAGTACCTTCTTATGGCCAACAGCCCTATTGCTGCTTTCACCACCATCACCAACATCACCACCAACAACAACAACACCTCTTTCACTACCACCATCACCACCCACCAAACCCCCCCACCCCCCCGCCTCCCACACGACCCCCCCCACACCAACACCAACACCACACACACACGCACCCCAACCACCACCCACATATCCGCATGCTTTGCCATTACCACCACCATTCACATACACTACCTCTATCATTCCTCCACACCCACTCAACCCCACCACCCGCCACCACCTATATCACCCCACACACACCCACACACACCCACCACCCCCCCACACACCCCACACACGCACGCACACACACACCCTCACACACTACACCCCCCACCCCCCACCCACAGATCCGCATGGAGTACCTGATCATGAAGAACCTGGACGCAGCATTACGTGATTCACCCACGCCCCCATGCTTCGCCCCCTCTGCCCCACACACCCACTACCGTTACCACCCACACCCAATCCAACCCCCCCCACACACCACCCCTACACACCACACACTAGAACCACCCCACACACAAGAACCACCCTCCCCCCCCCCACACACACACACACCCCAGACTCGCATGGAGTACCTGATCGTGAAGAACCTGGACGCAGCATTGCGTGATTCACCCAAGCCGGCGTGCTTAACAACCAACTCCCACCCACCCCTACCTTCATCATCCCCCCCCCACACACACCCCACAACAACACAACAACTCCAACACCACATATATCACCCACACACACCCAGCATTGCGTGATTCACCCAAACCAGCGTGCTTCGCCCCCTCTGCCCCACACACCCACCACCACCACCCACCACCTCTGTCACCACCCACCACTTCTATCACCACCACCCACCCAGCCTCGACACCAACACCAACACCAATACCAACACCAATACCAACACCAATACCAACACCAACACCTAAATCACCAACACCAACACCACAAACACCACCAACACCAAAAACACCCCCACCCCCACCACCCCACCCCAGATCCGCATGGAGTACCTATTCATAAAGAACCTGGATGAACACACACACAAACACACACCCACCACCACCACCACCCACCACCCACAACCACCTCTATCATCCCTCCACACACTCCACACCACACACCCCACCACACACCAGATCCGCATGGAGTACCTGATCATGAAGAACCTGGACGCAGCATTGCGTGATTCACCCACGCCCCCATGCTTCGCCCCCTCTGCCCCACACACCCACTACCGTTACCTCCCACACCCAATCCAACCCCCCACACACACCACCCCTACACACACCACACACAAGAACCCACCCCCACCCACCCACCCCACACCCCCAGATCCGCATGGAGTACCTGATCATGAAGAACCTGGACGCAGCATTGCGTGATTCCCCAAAGCCGGCGTGCTTCGCCCCCTCTGCTGGCACGGTAGCTTGCCCAGCTTGCGACGCCCACCCCACCTACTACTCCTTCACCCCCAACCTGAAGAAACTGTTCAAAGCTGAGCAGCCCTTCTGGCTGAAGACGCTGAACAACATGCAACAACAGGGGACGTGGACTAGAGCGCTGCCTACTGCACAGGGAGCAGGTGAGTGGGTTTATGGGTGTGGGTGTGACTGTGGGTATGTAGGGGGGGGGGGGGGGGGGGGGGGGGGGGGGGGGGGGGGGGGGGGGGGGGGGGGGGGGGGGGGGGGGGGGCTTGTCCAGCTTGCAATGCACACCCCACCTACTACTCCTTCACCCCCAACCTCAAGAAACTGGTCAAAGCTGAGCAGCCCTTCTGGCTGAAGACGCTGAACAACATGCAACAACAGGGGACATGGACTAGGGCACTGCCTACAGCACAGGGAGCAGATGACTTTATTGTTGTTGTTGTGTGGGTGGGTGGGTCGGGGCGGTGTATTGCGTGCGGAGTGGTAGCAGTGATGGTGGGAGCTTTTTATGAAGGTGGACAGAGCAGCCTTTTGGTTGAAGAGGCTGAACAACATGCAGCAACAGGGCACGTGGACTAGGGCGTTGCCTACAGCTCAGGGAGCAGGTCAGTGTGTGGGGGGGTGAGGTGGGGGTGAGGGGGTAGAGCAGCCGTTCTGGGTGAAGGCCCTGAACAACATGGCATGTGGACTAGGGCGTTGCCTACAGCTCAGGGAGCAGGTCAGTGTGTGTGGGGGTGGGGTGGGGGTGGGGGGGTAGAGCAGCCGTTCTGGCTGAAGACCCTGAACAACATGGCACTTGGACTAGGGCGCTGCCAACATGCCACGACAGGGAGCAGGGAGTCAGTGGTTTGTGGGGGTGGGTGGGGTTGGGGGGGTAGAGCAGATCGTTCTGCTGAAGACCCTGAACAACATGGCATTGGCTAGGTGCTGCCAACGACGGGAAGCAGTCAGTGGTGTGGGGTGGGGTGGGGGTGGGGTGGTAGAGCCAGAAAGCCGTTCTGTCTGAAGACCCGAACAACATGGGCACTTGGACTGGCCGTCTGCCAACATGACCGGGAGCTGTCGAGTGTGTGTGGGGTGGGGTTGGGGTTGGGGGATTAGAGCAGGCCGTTCTGTCTGATACCCTTAACAACATTGCACTCTTGGACTAGGGCGCTGCCAACCTACAGGGAGCAGGTGAGTGTGTGTGGGGGGGGGGGGGGAGGGGGGGGGAGATTGTGATGGGGTGCGGGGGGGGAAGGGTGAGGTGGGGGGAGTGGGCATAATAAACGTTCTGCTGTGCTGAAGACCTGAACAATGCACAGGCAACAAGGCACTTGACTAGGGCGCTGCCTACAGCACAGGGAGCAGGTGATTGTGTGTGTGTGTGTTGGGGGGGGGGGGGGGGGGGGGGGGGGGGGAGATGGTGATGGGGTGAGGGGGGGGGGGGGGAGGTGGGGGGAGGGGGCATACATTCTGGCTGAAGACGCTGAACAAATGCAGCAACAAGGCACTTGGACTAGGGCGCTGCCTACAGCACAGGGAGCAGGTGATTGTGTGTGTGTGGGGTGGGGGTGTGGGGTGGGGTGGGGGTGAAGTCGGACAGAGCAGCCTTTTGGTTGAAGAGGCTGAACAAGATGCAGCAGCAGGGCACGTGGACTAGGGCGTTGCCTACAGCACAAGGAGCTGGTGCGTGTGTTAGTCGTGTGGTGGAGGGTGGTGGTGGTGGTGGTGGTGGTGGTGGTGGGTGCTTTTGGTGTATGGGGACAGAGTGTCCTTTCTGGTTGAAGACGCTGAACAAAATGCAACAACAGGGCACATGGACTAGGGTGTTACCCACAGCACAGGGAGCAGGTGAGCTTATTGTTGTTGTTGTGTGGGTGGGTGGGTCGGTCGGGGTGGTGGATTGCGTGCGGGGTGGTAGCAGTGATGGTGGGAGCTTCTAATGAAGGTGGACAGAGCAGCCTTTTGGTTGAAGACACTGAACAACATGCAACAACAAGGCACGTGGACTATGGCGTTACCCACAGCGCAGGGATCAGGTGAGTGCGGTGGGGGGATTTGTGTGTGAGGGTGAACTGGCCGTTCTGGCTGAAGAATTTAGGATGATGGTGATGAAGGGGAGAGCTGGAGGGGACAGTGTGGGTGTGGGTGGCCAACGGCCACATGGGCTACCCTACTAGTACAAACATGCATACACCTGTGGGTGTAGGTGTGGGTGTGGGTGGCCAACGCTGGTGGTGGGCCCAGCTGTGGGTGTGGGTGGCCAGCGGCTACCCTACTAGTACATACATACATACACCTCATCAGTACTGCTTGTGCTCTTTGGATATCAGAACTGTACTTCCCATCTGTACTTCTGCCAGACATGAGTATGGAACACACATACATACACCTCACCAGAACTGCTTGTGCTCTTTGGATATCAGGTCTGTACTTCCCATCTGTACTTCTGCCAGACATGAGTATGGAACACACATACATACACCTCACCATAGCTGCTTGTGCTCTTTGGAAATCAGATCTGTATTACGCATCTGTACTTATGCAGACATGGGTATGGAACATACATACATACATACACGTCATCAGTACTGCTCGTGCTCTTTGGATATCAAATCTGTACTTCACATCTGTACTTCTGCAGACATGGGTATCAGAGCTCCCTATGAGGAAGAGATGGTTCCCAGTGGCAGGCAGTACGGGGAGATCCCCCGCAAGCAGTACGCTGATGTGGAGATTGAGGAAGCCATGAAGAGCACTGCTCCTGGCTTGTGGGACTTCATCCTGGGAAGGGAAAAAAGTGAGTCTTGCCCCCCCCCCCCCCACACACACACACACAACACACACACACAAACACACAACCCACAAAACAACACCAAACCACACACACTCACCCCCCAATCACCCCTCTCAAACAGAAACATCAAATAAAAGATAAACGAGGGAAGAAAGAAAAAAAAAAAAAAAAAAAAAAAAAAAAAAAGACAGGAAAACAAAAAAAAAAAAAACAAAAAAAAAAAAAAAAAAAAAAAAAACAACATAAGGTGCACTCATGGGGGCGGAAGAGAACTCTCCATGATAGGGTAGAGGCGAAAAAGGGGAAAAAATAAAAAAAAAAAAAAAAAAAAAAAAAACAAAAAGCGACAAAAAAGAAAAACAAAAAAAGAAAAAAACAAACCTACTAAAGAAGAAGAAAAGAAAAGAAAAAGCAACGAGGATAGACAAAGAAAAAAAGAAAAAATAAACAAATGAAAAGTAAACCCAATCCTTAGCTGGGTTGGGATACACACCTGGCAAGAGATAAAGGTGAGTACCCCCCAAAGCGAAAAAAACAAAAAAAAAAAAAAACGAAAAGTTAAGTCATCACAATCACCTCACCAATCATAACCCCCCCCACCCCCCCCCCCCCCCCCCCCCCCCCCCACACACACACACACCACACACAAAACCCAAACACCAACCCCCAACCTGGCCTGTGGGACTTCACACCTGGAAAGGGACAAAGGTGGATCTCCCCCCACCACCCCCCCCACCCCACCACCACATACACACAACACAACCCCCAATCACCCCCCCCCCCCCCCCCCCCCCCCCCAAACCACGAAACCACAAAACCCAACCTGGCTTGTAAGACTTCACACTTGGCAAGGGACGGGTGGGTCTTTCCTGCCCCCCACACCCACACCCACACCCCACACACACACACCCCACACACACACTCACACATAACACATTTACACACACACACCAGGGGGGGCACTTCAACAAGGTCGAGGGTCCCGATGAAATCCAGGACAGGAGCCCAGGCATGCCCATGGCCACTTCTCCCTCCACCCACCCATCCACCCCACCTCTCGATCCCTCCCAAAACATAACCCCCTTCTCCCCACCCACCCCACCCCACCCCCACCCTTCCCCCTCCAGTCCCCTAAACATCCCCCTTTATAGAAACCAAGTATGGGACCACGACTACCAGGGAGGTTGGTTCGGTCACTTCTCCCCTCCCCACCCACCCCCACACCACCCACACCACCACCACCACCACCACCTCCCACCCCCCAAACAAAACCCCTCCTCACCCCCCTTCTCTACCTCCCCAGTCACCTAAACATCCCCTTCGACGGAAAGCAAGTCTGGGGACCACGACTACCAGGAAATTTAGTTTGGCCACTTCTCCCCCCCCCCCCCCCCCCCCCCCCCCCCCCCCCCCCCCCCCCCCTACCCACCCATGCACACCAACCTCTCACCCCCCCACCTCCCCCCTGCCCCCCCCAGTCACCTAAACTTCCCCTTCGATGGAAACCAGGTCTAGGACCACACGATCACGAGGGAGGTTGTTTGGGCCACTCTCACCACCCCCCACACCCTCTCAAACCCCCACACCACCACCACACCACCCTACCCTAAACATAACCCCTTCCCACCCCACCCCCCACCTCCCCCCTGACCCCCGCCAATTCACCTAAACATCCCCTATGACGGAAACCAAGTGTAGGACCACATTACGAAGGGATGTTGGTTTGGACACTTCTCACGCCCCCCCCCCCCCCCCCCCCCCCCCCTCCCCCCCTCTCATCCCCCCCCCACCCCCCTCTCATCCCCCATACACACACCACACACACTGCCCCCCCACCCCACCCCCACCCCCATCCCCACCCCTCTCATCCTCCCACCCACCTACCCACCTCTCATCCCCCCCATACACACACGCCCCTGCCCCCCCTGCCCCCCACCGTCCCCCCACCCCCCCAGGCACCAAACATCCCCTTCGACGGAAACCAAGTCTGGACCCACAATTACAAGTGAGGTTGGTTCGGCCACTTCAACAAGGTCGAGGGTCCCAATGGAATCCAAGGCAGGGGCCAGCATGCCATGCCCACTCCCCAACCCACCCACCCACCCCACCCCACCTCTCACCCCCTCCCCAAGCAAACCCCATCCTCACCCCCCTTCTCGTACCCCCTCCCCCCCCCCACATACACACCTTTTCACCCCCCCCCCCCCCCTCCCACCCCCACCCACCCACCCACCCCAGGCAACTAAACATCCCTTTGACGGAACCAAATCTGGGACCACAATTAGAGGGAGTTGGTTTGGACACTCCCCCCCCCCCCCCCCCCCCCCCCCTCCCCTCCCAGCTCATCCCCCCCCCCCCACCTACCCACCTCTCATCCCCCCAAACACTTCCCCACCCCTGCCCCCCCCACCCCTCACCCCCCACCCCAGGCACTTAAGCATCCCCTTCGACGGAAACAAGTGTGGGACCATGATTACGAGGGTTGTTGGTTCGTCCACTTCCCCCCCCCCCCACCCCCCCCCCCTGCCCCCCACCCACCTACCCACCTCTCATCCCCCCCCACCAACACACACACCAGGCACCTCAACATCCCCTTCAACGGAAACCAAGTGTGGGACCACGATTACGAGGGAGGTTGGTTGGACACTTCCCCCCCCCCCACCCTGCCCCCCCACCCCTACCCACCTCTCATCCCCCCCCCCCCCCCCCCCCCCCACACACACACACACCCCAGGCACCTCAACATCCCCTTCGACGGAAACCAAGTGTGGGACCACGATTACGAGGGAGGTTGGTTCGGCCACTTCCCCCACCCCCCACCCCCCACCCACCCCTGCCCCCACCCACCTACTCACCTCTCATCCCAGCCCCCCACCCCCCCCACCCCCCACCCCCCCCCAGGCACCTCAACATCCCCTTCAACGGAAACCAAGTGTGGGACCACGATTACGAGGGAGGTTGGTTTGGACACTTCCCCCCCCACCCCCCCCCCCACCCCTGCCCCCACCCACCTACCCACCTCTCATCCCCCCCCCCCCCACACACACACCAGGCACCTCAACATCCCCTTCAACGGAAACCAAGTGTGGGACCACGATTACGAGGGAGGTTGGTTTGGACACTCCAACAAGGTCGAGGGTCCTGATGGTATCCAGGGCAGGGGCCCAGGTATGCCCATGCCCGCCGATAATGGCGATCTGATCACCGAAGTCATGGAGCAGGACTTTGGCCCAGGGGACCCCCTAAATGACTTCTCCTATAGCAGGGCCAAGGGCAGGAAGACGCACGCGGTAAGGGGGTGTGTGGCTGGGTGGGTGGGTGGGTGGAGGGGGGGGGGGGGCATTGGCCCAGGGGACCCCTTAAATGACTTTTCCTATGGCAGGGGCCCAGGCATGACCATGCCCGCTGACAATGGCGATCTGATCACAGAGGTCATGGAGCAGAACTTTGGCCCAGGGGACCCCTTAAATGACTTTTCCTATGGCAGGGCAAAGGGCAGGAAGACGCACGCGGTAAGGGGGGGGGGGGGGGGGGGGGGGCATTGGCTTAGGGGACCCCCTAAATGACTTTTCCTAAAGCAGGGCGAAGGGCAGGAAGACGCACGCGGTAGGGGGGTGGGTGGGAGGGGGGCATTGGCCCAGGGGACCCCCTAAATGACTTTTCCTATGGTAGGGGCCTAGGCATGCCCATGCGCGCCGATCACCGAAGTCATGGAGCAGGACCTTGGCCCAGGGGACCCCCTAAATGACTTTTCCTATGGCAGGGCAACCAAACCCAAAACAATAAAATTCAAAAGCATAACCTTGTCAAAAATTCCCAACCCAGGGAAAACCCTTAACAAACAACTAAACCCTAAACAATCAAATGAAAAAACACAACTCTGACCAAATTCCAAACCCAGGTGACCCCCTTAACACACAACCAAACCCCAAATAATCAAATCCAAAATCACTGCCTTGTCCAAACTTCCAAACCCTGGAGAACCCACTTAACACACAACCAAACCCCAAATAATCAAATCCAAAATCACTGCCTTGTCCAATCTTCCAAACCCTGGGAGCCCCCTTAACACTCAACCAAGCCCCACACAAACTCAAATACATACAGAATACAAAAACGTGTCTAAACGTTATGCCCCAGGAAAATCCGGAAACTCACAACCAGGCCCCGCACAATTACAACCCTGTCCAAACTTCCAAACACAGGAAAACCCCAGACACAACCAAACCCCACACACACAAACAAAATACAAAAACATGTCCAAACTTACTTATCCCCAGGAAACTAACTAACTCATCCCCAGGAAAACAGGGAAACTCACAACCAGGCCCCCAACAAACAGAAACCTGTCCAAACTTCCCATCCTAGGAAAACCCCAGACACAACCAAACCTCACACACACAAATGCATACAAATACATACAAAAACACAATACACACAAATGCATACAAATACATACAAATACATACAAATGCATACAAACACATACAAATATATACAAAAACACAATGCATACAAAAACACAACCCTGACCAAAGTTTTGAACCCAGGGAACCCCCTTAACACAAACCTCAATCCCAACACTTAAACCTACACAAGCCCTCTCCACACTCCCCACCTTCACGAAATCCCCTTGGCACACAACCAAGGCCCATCCCACCACAGAACCCCAACACAAACACCAACCCTCCCCAACCTCTCCAACCTCATGAAACCCCTTGACGTGGCATCCCAAAACCCAAACTCAACCCCAACACAAACCCTATCCATCCTCAGGCAAACCATTTGACCAACAACTCGGCCGCTGAAGCTGAGTGGTTCTACTCCAACATGAATCAAACCCCACCACCACCATGAATCCAAACTCAACCCCAACACACAACCCAAACTCAAACTCAAACCAACACAACCCCCAGCCCCAAATCAACCCCCAGCCCCAAATATACTCAACCCCAGCTCCCCCACCCCCCCCCACCCCACCCCCCCCCACACACACACATCCTCCCCACCCTTAGGCAAACCCTTTGACAAACAACTTGTCCGCTAAAGCTTAGTGGTTCTACTCCAACATGAATCCAACTCCACCACCACCATGAATCCAAAATCAACCCAACACAAACCCCAGCCCCAACTCGAACCCCGGCCCCAACACAAACACTCCCCCCCACACACTCACCCTCCCCACCCTCAGGCAAACCCTTTGACAAACAACTCTGCTGCTGAAGCTGAGTGGTTCTACTCCAACATGAATCCAACCCCACCACCAACATGAATCCAAACTCAACCCCAACACAAAACCCAAACTCAAACTCAACTCAACACAAACCCTAGACCCAACACCAACACCAACCCTCCCCAACCTCTCCAACCTCATGAAATCCCCTTGACGTGGCATCCCAAACCCAAACTCAACCCCAACACAAACCCTTTCCACCCTCAGGCAAACCCTTTGACAAACAACTCGGCCGCTGAAGCTGAGTGGTTCTACTCCAACATGAATCCTGCCAAGAACCTGGCTCGCAAAGTTAGGGACCTGCGGGTACTAGGTAAGCAACCGCCACCACCACCACTTCCACAGCAACTGCCACCACCACCACAACCACCACCACAAGCACCGCACCACCACCACCATAACCACAACACCACAACCACCATCAACACCAACACCACTGCAGCAACACCTTGACCAGCACCACCACCACCACCACAAAATCCACCACCATCCTCACCACCATAACAACCAACACCAACACCAGCATCACCACCAACATCATCACCGCCGCCAACACAATCATCACCAAGCAGCTGAAGCTGAGTGGTTCTACTCCAACATGAATCTTGCAAAGAACCTGGCTTGCAAAGTTAGGGACCTCCGAATTCTAGGTAAGCCACCGTCACCAGCACCAACACTAGCACCACCATGAGCAGCAGCAGGAACAACACCACCATCATCACCAGCATCACCAACAGCACCAATAGCACCACCAACAGCACCACCATCACCACCAACACAACCATCACGACAACCACATCCATGACCACCACAACCAACACCACCAACACCATCACCACCAACACCAACACCAGCATCACCACCACACCACAAGCCACTGAATGTGAGTGGTTCTACTCCAACATGAATCATGCCAATAACCTGGCTCGCAAAGTTAGGGACCTCAAGGTACTAGGTAAGAAACCGTCACCACCAACAACACTAGCACCACAAGCACTACTGATAACAGCAGCATCACCACCACCAACACCATCATCACTACCATCACAAACCAACCAAAACCAACACCATAACTACCACACATCCACCACCACAACCACCAGCGTAGCCACCACACCACCAACACCATAATCACCAGCACTACCACCACCAACACCACCATAACCACCAGCACCATCACCACCAGACCACCAAGCCGCTGAATGTGAGTGGTTCTACTCCAACAAGAATCCTGCCAAGAACCTACCTAGCAAAGTTAGGGTCCTGCAAGTACTAGGTACGCAACCGTCACCAACACCAACACCACCACCACCAACACCAGCAACAACAACGACAAAATAACCACCAGCGCCCCCAACACCACCACCACAGATCAAGCTCAGAACACAGAACCTACAAACACCAATCACCACCACGACTACCCCCAACACCACAGACCAAGTTCAGAACACGGAACCAACCAGCCCAAACCACCAGCACCACCACCCCCAAAACCACAGTCCAAGCGGATAACCACCAACACCACATAGATCCAGATGTCATAAAGAGCTCCCGTAGCCTAGCAGTTCCTGACAATAATGATTATCCCGGAGTGGGTGGGTTCGAATCCCGTCGAACGCAGGAGGGGGGTGGAATCTTGATCAGTACTAAGTCGCCGCATAGTAAGACCCTGAGTGGCACTGTTTGCGAATGCTTGGTAATCTGTTCCACTCTGGAACACTCATTATTGTCAGGAACTGCTAGGCTACGGGAGCTCTTTGGGACATCTAGGTCTAGATGTCCTAAAGAGCTCCCGTAGCCTAGCAGTTCCTGACACAACACCAACACAACACCATAAACACCAACATCAAAACCACCATAACCACCACAGACCAAGCTGATAACACGGAAGAACAACCATAACCGCCAACACCACCAACACCACCAACACCACCGTAACAAACACCACCAACACCAGCACCACCAACACCACCATAACCACCACAGACCAAGCTGATAAGACCAACACCAACACCAACACCAACACACCATCACCAACACCAACACAGACCAAGCTGATAACATGGAAGAACCACCATAACCACCATAACCACCGTAACAAACACCAACACCATAACCACCCCCAACACCACCGTAACTGGCAACACCACCCCCACCAACACAGACCAAGCTGATAACACAGAAGAGGAGGAGGAAATCATGAACTGGCTACAGACCAGGGACAGCCTGGCACCTGAGTTCCAAGGCTCTACTCGCCTGGCTGCTGGTCAGAAGATGCTTGCCACGGCTGAAAAATGAGAAGCAGAAAAAAGAAGGATTTTATAAATGAATAAAGCCATTACGGTATTAATTTGCCATATTATATACATATATCAAGCTCAGGTTGTATATAGTATTACCAAGCATCAATTAGACGGATCTGCGGTTTCAAGCCCTGGCCAGGTTCACAAAATCCAGTCTTGCTACCTTGGAAGAGGTAGAGACCTTCCATCCGGGCTGTCGCGCAGGAGTCCTAGCTCAGGCGCAGTTGAGGTCTGCGAAATCAAATGAACCCAACATAGTAGCCATTCGCACATTCCAGACTTCCCGCCTTGGAAGAGGTAGAGACCTTCCCTCCGGGCTGTCGGGCAGTAGTCCTAGCTCAGGCGCAGTTGAGGTCTGTTGCGCCAAAAAAAAAGTAATGATAACGCCTGGTGGGGCGTGGTGTTAAGGGAGCCCGTCGTACGCAGGTGGGGAGCGGTCTCCTACCTCAACTGGACAAGCTACCATCGCGGTTGACGACGACCTGCAACGCCAAGAGCGACCGAAGGGGGAGTCGAACCCCCGGCAGTAGTCTTAGCTCAGGCGCAGTTGAGGTCTGCGAAATCAAATGAACCCAACATAGTAGCCATTCACACATTTCAGGCCTGCCGCCTTGGAAGAGGTAGAGACCTTCCCTCCGGGCTGTCGCGCAGTAGTCCTAGCGCAGGCGCAGTTGAGGTCTGCGAAATCAAATGAACCCAACATAGTAGCCATTCTCCAGTATGTACAGTACATGCAAACGGGAGGGTTCCTTGAATCTCACGTCCTGTGGAAGCTCGTACTGATTTTCATTTTCAATTTACTAGGCATACTATATCAGCTTATACTGGTGGGGTGGGTGGGCGGTAATTAGAGGTGATTGGTTGGGTGGACAGAAAGGTGGGATGAGTTGGTGGGTGGCGTAAGCAACTAATTCAACTTGCCAAGTAGTGTGGGCGGGCAGGAAGGTGGGTGGGTAGTGGGTGCTGTACTCACAAAGTAGTGTGGGTGGGTGGGTGAGTGGGTGTTCTACTCATTCAGTATGTGGGTGGGTGGGTAGCGGAAGCAACTAGTTCAACTCGCCAAGTAGTGTGGGTGGGTGGGCAGGAAGGTGGGGTGGGTGTGTGGGTGCTCTACCCCCCAAGTAGTGTTGGTGAGTGGGTGGGTGGGTGGATATGCATATGTAAGCAACTAGTTAAACGCGCAGCGTAGTTCTGTTTAGTGGGCAGGAGTGCGTAGTGGGTGGGTGCTCTACTCACAGAGTAGTGTGAGTGGGTGGGTGGGTGGGTATGCATATGTAAGCAACTAGTTAAACACGCAAAGTAGTGTGGGTGGGTGGGTGAGTGGGTGGGTGCTCTACTCACAAAGTAGCGTGGGTGAGTGGGTCCGTGGGTTTACAATACAAACACACTCTCACCGTTCTAATCACTCTGACCGCTCTAGCCACCCGACAACTCCGCCCACCCTAACCACTCCAATCAGTCTATCCTACAACATGTATGGTGGTTGCCTGAAATTGGAAATCTTGGATTGGATTGGAACATGGTTTTTCAGCCATCTATTGGATTTGGATATCATGGATTGGATTGGAACATGGTTTTCCAGCCATCTATTGGAATTGGATGTCATGAATTGGGTTGCAACATGGTTTTTTAGCCATCTATGGGCTGCTCACCGCCTTCCAATGCCAAGCCCCCTGTGCGATACCCACGGGAACTAGGGAGCCTACTACGTGGATTGAACAGTTTAAGGACTTGGACAGGTCTCTGAATTGGATTCAGAAATTTATGGGCAGGTGGGTGGGTGGCTGTGCTAGTGAGTAGGTCATATATGGGTTTTTTATGTAGCTAGTCTGGCCATAGCTAGGTGTGGACTGGTTGATATAGCAGGGCGGGCCATAGCTGGACTGGCTGACAGCTGGTCTGGCCATAGCTGGACTGATTAATATAGCTGGGCTGGCCATAGCTGGACTGGTTCGTATAGCTGTGCAGACCATAGCTGGACTGGTTGATATAGCTAGTCTGGTCATAGCTGGACTGATTAATATAGATGGGCTGGCCGTAGCTGAACTGATTTGTAGCTGGGCAGGCCGTAGCTGGATATGTTCACGTAGCTGGTCTGTCCATAGCTGGACTGATTTGTATTGCTGCACTGGTTTGTATAGCTGGGCAGGCCATAGCTGGATATGTTCACGTAGCTGGGCCGGCCATAGCTGGATGGTCAATATAGCTCATCTGGTCACACTAGCTGTGCCCCCTTTCTGTAGCTGGTTTTGACAGCTTGAGTTCTGGATTGGTTGATGTAACTGGCTTGGTCTCACTATCTAACTGCTGAGCTGCCCATTTATTGTAGCCTGCAAAGTATCGAAGGTGGAACTGGCTTGGTCTCACTATCTAACTGCTGAGCTGCCCATTTATTGTAGCCTGTGAAGTATCGAAGGTGCAACTGGCTTGGGAAATGTAAACGTTATAAAAAACAACTTAGCATTCTTACAGGATTCTTATCTGATTGGAGGAGAGTGGCGTGGGTGTAAAGTTTGGTGCAGAGCTTGAGGGCAGCTACATAGGAGATCCCTAGGTGGGTGAGGTTGGGAAGTGCATTGATGGGTACCAGGGTACTACTAAGCACGCGCCAATTTGGCAAGAAGTAGTACCCTGATGGGTACAAGCTGCTCATATTACCGGAGTTCGGTTTCTGGAGACAAGCTGTCATTAGGTGGGGTGATAAATGAACCGGTTACTAACGGTATTTTACCGGAGTTTGGTTTCTGGAGACGGATTTTAGCGGAGGTTGGTTTCTGAAGACAAGCTGTTCCTAGGTGGGTTAGTACCTTGGCAGTTTATTACGTGGGGTGTTAACATTATCAGTTACTAGGTGGTTTGGTAACTGAACGGGTTACTAGGTGGGTTGGTAAATGGTAACATAATCGGTTAGTTGGTGGGTTGGTAACTGGACGGGTTACTAGGTGGGTTGGTAACTGAACCGGTTACTAGGTGGGTTAGTAACATGATCGGGTAAGAGGTGGGTTGTTAAATCAACCGGTTACTAGGTCGGTTGGTAACTGAGCCGGTTACTAGGTTGATTCGCAACTGACCTGGTTATAAGGTGGGTTGGTAACTCAACCGTTTAGGTGGGTTACTGAGTTGATTATTGGACCGGTTACTAGTTGGGTTAGTAACATGATCGGTTAGTAGGTGGGTGGGTAACTGGACCCGATCCTGCCCATTTTCATTTGCAAGCAAAGCTTGTTGTAAAAACACCACGTTGAGTTGTTTTCCCAGTTATATACCTTAGACGCATGAGATGTTGTCAAGCCGTTCGGCAGAAAGGGGTATTGCCAAATTGCTGATAGTTAGGTTTTAGTCCAACAAAGTTGTAGAATCATTACAATGAGAGGAACTGAGCGAGAAACGAAAAAAACATTACACGGAGGTGGTACTTGGCAGTACATTGGCGAAGGAGGCGACGACTCAAGACCTAGACGGACGAGGTAGAACTTGAACTTGGTTACATGGCACCAGCCAGAAATTCGGCTCCTCGACGTCTTCGTCAGCAAAAATACATTTACCAGGGAAAATGTGTGTGTGAACAAAGCGTTGTTTTCTTTTAAAAATCAGTATATGTGATGCTAGCGTACCGGTAATTATACACGGTAAGAGGATAATACATGAAAGATGTGGAGGAAGAAGCAACGTTTTACAAATGACATGGGCAAGTCTTTAAACTGTCTTATCTACTTAGTATGCTCCCTAGTTTGGATAGATCTCCCTAGTGTGGATATCGTACTAAGGGACTCGGAATTGGCAGACGGTGAGCAGACCAGAGTTACCTGAAGAACCATGTAACAATCAAAAATTGAAATTCTAATTCCAATGATCTGACACAAGCTGAAGAGGACAGTAATGCATGGAGCCAATAGGACACAGAACAAAATAGTGCATGAAGCCAATAGGACAGAACAAAATCATTTTCAAGGGATGACCAAATAAAGAAATAATAAGAAAAATCAGGAAATCGAGAAAAACAATTCAAGGGCTGTTCAAGGGTAACTAATAAATGCAGCATAAAATGCAATCAAAGATCTGGACATGTCTTAAATTGTATCCACCAAGGTGATTGCATTTCTGTGCTCAAGCCTGTATTCGTGCTCACAGACCGTGAGCAGCCTCAAGGCTGATATACCATGAATGTAATACAAACAAAACAAGTACTACCAATGGTCGTCACCATCCAAGGGTCGAGGCTTCAATCATCGTTGGGTTTGTCTCTCATTTAGTCGCTTCAGTCACTCAGGTTACTTTATCTAAATGGGAAATGTAGACGCATGGATATATTGGAGATACCATGCAAGCCCATCTAGCACTTACATGTACATGTGCTATCATAGCTGGAGTGGACCAAATAACTTATTTATAACTGGTACCCAACCCACTTCGGCTTACCAAAATCTGACCACCTTCAGAGTTCACCATGGACATCGTATTGCCACCTTACTAACGTGCTGCCTTGTTGCCACCTTCAGAGTTGACCTCAGACATGCAGTAAGTTATACTCTAAGATGCACCAGTTATCTTGCAACTTGAGCTCTAAACATCCTCCAAACTCCAATCATCCTAAAAAAGGGCCCATGCATCCACTACCTAGTCTTCTCCGATGGAACCATTGGTACCCTGCCCACTTCGGGCTTACCCAAATCTTACTACCTTAGAGTTGACCACAGACATGCAGACAAGTTTCTCTCTAAGATGCACCAGATCTCCACCGCCTACTGTACCTCCATCGGCGGTTGACCAACAATGTTTAGTTTGCCATGGTTGCAGTCCCCAGCTTCAGCTCCCAAACTAACGTGCCACCATGGGGTGCAAACCCAACCAACCTAACCAAGATGCCACCATGGGGTGCACCCCAACATCTCAATTTCGCGATTATATGCCGGCTTCCCCAACCTGCTCTGCAAATTTGGGGGGGTCTATAATGCCCTTTCATTTTGCTCACAAGGGTGCATGCTGGGCTGGAAGGGTGCAATAGGGTTGCAGCACAAAAAGGGTCCAGGTCCCCCCAAATTTGGGGGGTCAAGTCGGGGTCAAGTATCCTTGAATTGGGCTAATAAGGGTGCATCTTGGGATGGAAGGTTATAGGGGGATATCAAACAGGTGCGCAATCAATGGTGGAAACGCAATCAATTGCTGACATTGATCAATTGCTGACAAGGAATCATGGAAACGCAATCATGGAGTGCATCACCATCATGTCAAATTCACCACCTTGTCCCAGTTCCCCCAACATGCACTGCCAAGTTTGGGGATTAGGTACCCTTTATTTAGGCTAAAAAGGGTGCATTCTTGGATGAAAGGGTACCAGAGGGGCGCAACAAAACATGTGCCGAATTTGCAGTGATGGGGTGCATCACCAACATGTCAAATTCACCACCTTGTCCGAGTTCCCGTAGATACAAGAGCACATTTTCAGGAAGGAGGGGGAAAACACCAAGCTGGAACCAGAATCATTGCCTCCCTCAATGGTCAGGTTGTGCTTGCCTGTCACTAGGCTAAACGTCCGCAGCGTTTTGTCTACTGATGCTGATGCCATGGTCTTTCCATCTGGTGAAAATACAACACTGTTAACCGTGTAAGCGTGTCCCTCTATGACCATGATTTCTTTTCCCGTGGCTGTGTCCCACACACGCACCGTTTCGTCATCTGATGCTGATGCCATGGTCCTCCCATCTGGTGAAAATGCAACGCTCAGAACTCTGCCAGTGTGTCCCTCCATGACCATGATTTCTTTTCCCGTGGCTGTGTCCCACACCCGCAACGTTTTGTCATCTGATGCTGATGCCATGGTCCTCCCATCTGGTGAAAATGCGACGCTCATAGCCCCGCCAGTGTGTCCCTCCATGACCATGATTTCTTTTCCCGTGGCTGTGTCCCACACCCGCACCGTTCTGTCCCGTGATGCTGATGCCATGGTCCTCCCATCTGGTGCAAACGCGACGCTTGTAACCCAGCCAGTGTGTCCCTCCATGACCATGATTTCTTTTCCCGTGGCTGTGTCCCACGTACGCAATGTTTCATCTATTGATGCTGATGCCAGGGTCCTCCCATCTGGTGAAAATGCGGCGTTGTTAACCCAGTGAGTGTGTCCCTCCATGACCATGATTTCTTTTCCCGTGGCTGTGTCCCACACCCGCACCGTTTCGTCCCATGATGCTGATGCCATGGTCTTTCCATCTGGTGCAAATGCAACGCTCTTAACTCCGCCAGTGTGTCCCTCCATGACCATGATTTCTTTTCCCGTGGCTGTGTCCCACACCCGCACCGTTTTGTCATCTGATGCTGATGCCATGGTCCTCCCATCTGGTGCAAACGCGACGCTCATAGACACGCTAGTGTGTCCCTCCATGTGCACGATGTTTTGTTCCGTGCCTAAGTCCCACGTACGCACCGTTTTGTCCATTGATGCTGATGCCATGGTTTGCCCACATGGTGAAAATGCGACGCTTGTAACCCCAGTAGACACGCCAGTGTGTCCCTCCATGACCATGATTTCTTTTCCCATGGCTGTGTCCCACACCCGCACCGTTTTGTCATCTGATGCTGATGCCATGGTCCTCCCATCTGGTGAAAATGCAACGCTTGTAACCCATTCAGTGTGTCCCTCCATGACCATGATTTCTTTTCCCGTGGCTGTGTCCCACACCTGCACCGTTTTGTCCCATGATGCTGATGCCAGGGTCCTCCCATCTGGTGAAAATGCGACGCTCGTAACGCTGTCAGTGTGTCCCTCCATGGCCATGATTTCTTTTCCCGTGGCTGTGTCCCACACCCGCACTATGTTGTCCTCTGATGCTGATGCCATGGTCCTCCCAAATGGTGCAAATTCGACGCTCGTAACCGTTAATGTATGTCCCTCCATGACCATGATTAATTTTCCTGTGGCTGTGTCCCACACCCGCACCGTTGTGTCCCATGATGCTGATGCCATGGTCTTTCCATCTCGTGAAAACGCGACGCTTGTAACCCATTCAGTGTGTCCCTCCATGACCATGATTTGTTTTCCCGTGGCCATGTCCCACGTCCGCACCGTTTTGTCCCATGATGCTGATGCTATGGTCCTCCCATCTGGTGAAAATGTGACGCTCTTAACCCTGTCAGTGTGTCCCTCCATGACCATGATTTTTTTCCCGTGGCCATGTCCCACGTTCGCACTGTGCTGTCCTCTGATGCTGATGCCATGGTCCTTGCGTCCGGTGCAAATGCGACGCATTCCACCTGCGAGTAAGGGCATTGTGAAAGATAGTTAGTGTCCCATCTTGTAGTACAGAGACCCCTTTGCTGTCAGTGGCATAGCAGGGGATAATGGGCATAGAGCAAAGTGCGGAGGCCTCCTCAAAACACTAGGGCAGGGTCCTTAAATCAATACACTAAATTAGGGGGTTGGGTTGTGTGTGAGGGGGGTCGGAGTGGGGGGGATATTGTGGTTAAATAGTCCTGCAGCATCCGATGGTGGGTCATTATGAGGTGTTGGGGTGTAACCTTGTTTGAGTGTTGGGTAGGGGTGGGTGGGGGGGAGCAGCCCCACAGCATGTGGTGGGTCATTGTTTGTGTGGTATGGTTTTCCGTGGTAATGGGTGTGGGGTGGGGGGGGGGTGTTGGTGAGGTGGGTGGGTGGGAGTTAGTTTTGACGTTTTGGTTTGTTGTGGTCTTGGGCGGGGGGTTTGCGATCGGGGATGTGAGGGGTGAGAGGGTTGTGGGGGGGGGGGTCGGGGTGCGGTGGGCTGGGGGGGGGGGGTGGAGGTGGTGGGGGGGGGAGGGGGAGGGGAAGGAGGGGGGGGGCAGCGGGCCCGGGGATGTGGGCGTTCTTTTTTCGGGGGTGGGGGAGGGGGGGGGGGGTGGGGGGTGGGCGGGTTGGGTGGGTGGAAGGGTGGGATTTGGTGGGGTGGGTAGGAGGGGGGGGAAGTTGAGGGGGTGTGGAGGTAGTGGTGGGGGGGGGGCGGTAGGGTGGGGGGCGGGTGGGGGTGGGTGGTGCGGTGGGGGGCGAGTGATGTGGGGGGGTGGTGTGGTGATGGAGTTGTGGGGGTGGAGGGGGGTGGCGGTGGGGGGATGAGGTGGGGGGGGGGGGGGTTGGTAAACGTGTGTCGGTTTGCGTGGGAGCTGGTGGGGGTTGGTTGTTGTTGGTCGTGGTCCGGGGGGGGACGGTTGTGGGGGGGATGTTTGGGTTTGGCTAGAGGCGAGGCTGTGGTGGTGGTGGTGGTGGGGTTGGTGTGTGCATGGTATGCAGTGTTGGGTGTGGGTGTGGGGGGGGGGGGGGGGGGGGAGATGTTGTGGTGGTGGTGTGTGTGCTTGGTGGTTGAAGTGGGGGAGTGTGTGGTGGTGGTGGGAAATGGTTGGGTGTAGGGTGGGGTTGGGTGTATGTCGCTTGTGGTAGGTGGGGGTGTTGTGTGGTGGTGTTGTTGTGTGGGTGGGGAGTATTGTGTTTTTGGGTGTGGTGGGTGGGCTGTGTGGTTGTTTGGGTTGGGGTGGGGATGGGGTTGTGGTTGTTGTAGGGAAAGCACGGTTTGGTGGTGTTAGGGGAGGGAGGGGAGGGGGGGGAGTGTGGGGGGGGGGGGGGTGAGGAGTGCGGTGGGGGAGGGGAGGTAGTGGGGTTGTCGTGGGGGGGGGGGGGGGGTGGTGCGGGGTGAGGAGGTGAGGGTTGTGGGCTGGTAGGGGGGGGGCGGGTTGGGAGAATGGGTGGAGTTGGGGGGTGGGGGGGGAGGCGGGGCGAAGGGGTAGTGGGTGGGGCGGGGCGGTAGGGGGAGAGGGGTGGTAGTGGGGGTAGGGGTAGGGGGAGGTTGGGGTTGGGTGTGGGGGGTTGGTGGGGGTGTGGGGGTGGGGGGGGGTGAGGTGGGGTGGGGGGGGGTCGGGATTGTGGTTGTTGTGTGGATCAAAGGTTGGGTGGGGGTTGCAGTGGGGGGGTGGTGGATTTGAGGGATGTTGTTGTTGTGTGGGGTAGGGGGGTGTGAGTGTGAATGGAGGGTGGTGTTGGGGGGATGGTTGGGAGGGGTGCGGGGTTGTTGGGGGGTAGGGGGTTTGGCTGTTTGGGGGGTGAAGGATCTGGGTTCTTGTGGGTTGGGGGGAGATGTTGGGGGGGGATGTGGTTGCAGTGGGGGATGTGGTTGTGGTGGGGTTAGTGGTTGTGGTGGTGGTGGGGTTAGTGGTTGTGCTGATGGCGGGGGTAATGGTTGTGGTTGTGGTGGGTGTAGTGGTTGTGATGGTGGGGTTGTGGTGGAGGTGTGTGTGTGGTGGTGGTGTGGGGGGGG
The DNA here is from genome assembly GCA_013435795.1 of Chlamydomonas sp. ICE-L. Lineage (NCBI taxonomy): Eukaryota > Viridiplantae > Chlorophyta > Chlorophyceae > Chlamydomonadales > Chlamydomonadaceae > Chlamydomonas > Chlamydomonas sp. ICE-L. The sequence goes on along the minus strand of JACBWV010000946.1, from coordinate 206,592 downwards.
GAGTAAAAAAAAAACCTGCTCTGCTCTGCTCATCACTGTCGTCTTGCCCCTCGCCATTATCCCTGCCCCTCTTTGCTCTGTAACGCCTGCCCTGCTCTGCCCATCACTGTCATCTTGCCCCTCGCCATTATCCCTGTCTGCTGGTTTGTACCCACGAGAGTAAAGAGGGGCAGGGATAATGGCAAGGGGCAGGACGACAGTGATGAACAAGGCAGGGCAGGCGATAGAGAGCAAACAGGGGCAGGGATAATGGCAAAGGACAGGACGATAGTGATGAGCAGAGCTGGGCAGGTGTTAGAGAGTGAAGAGGGGCCGGGATAATGGCAAGGGGCAGGACGACAGTGATGAGCAGAGTAGGGCAGGTGTTAGAGAGGAAAGAGGGGACAGGGATAGTGGTGGTGTGTGTGTGCGTGTGTGTGTGTGTGTGTGTGTGTGTGTGGGGGGGGGGGGGGTGGGAGGGTGGGGGGGGGGCTCCCCACTTAGGGGGGGGGGGGGGGGGGGAGGGGGGGGCGGGGGGTATTTCGGGGGGGGGTGTGAGGGGGGGCGGTTGAGGGGGCGTGGGTCCTGGGGGTGGAGGGGGCACGGGTCTTGGTTGTGGGTGGGGGGGGTAGGGGGGGGAGGGGGGCGGGATGGAGAGGGGGGGGGGGGGGGGTGGCGGGGGGGTGCGTAGGGAGGGTCTCCGGGGGGGGGGGGGGGGGGGGGGGGGGGTAGGGGGGGTAGGGGAGTGGGGAGTGGGAGGGGGGGGGGGGTGGTGTGGTTGTGGCGTGTTGGTCTGTGGGGCGGTGGGGGGGGGGGGGGCGGGGTGGGGGGGGGGGGAGGGTGGGGGGTTGGGGGGGGGGGGGGGGGGGGGAGGGGGGGGGGGGGGGGGGGGGGGGGCGGGGGGGGGGAGGGCGGGGGTGGGGGGGGGCGGGGGGGGGTGTGGGGGGGGGGGGTGGGGGGGTGGGGGGGGGGGGGGGGGGGGGGGGGAGTGAGGGGGGGCGCGTGGGGGGGGGGGGGGGTTTCCCCCCGGGGCGAGCGGGGTGTGCGTTTGTGCTGTGCTCCCTTGGTGGTGTGGGCGGGGGGGGAGGGGGGGGGGGGGGGGGCGTGGTGCTGGGAGAGGGGGGGGGGGGGGGGGCGGGGGTGTTGGGTGGGGGGGGGCGGGTGTGGGAAGGGGGGGTGGGTGGGGGTGGGGGGTGGGGGTGGGGCTGGGGTGGGGGGAGGGGATGATGTGGAGGGGGGGGGGGTGGGGTTGTGGAGGGAAGGGTGCGAGGGGGGGGCTGGGGAGGGGAATTTAGGGAGTGGGGGGAGGGGGGGGGGGGTGGTGGGAGTGGTGTTGGTTGTGGTGGTCGGGGGCTGGCTGGTCCTGTGGGGACGGGGGGGGGGGGGGGGGGGGGGGTTCTATCCTCGATGACCGGCGGAATGGGTGTTGGGGGGGGGTGGGTGGGGTTGGGGGGTAAGGTTTTGGTGCTTGGGGGGCGGGTGTGGTGGTGATGGTGGTGGGGGGGCTGTTGTGGTGGTGGTGGTTGTTGCGTTGTGTGTTGGGGTTGTATTTGCGTTGGTGGTGGTGGTGGGGGTAGTTTTTGTGGGATTTTGTTTTTGTTAGTGGGGGGGTAATCGTTGGGTCACAAGGCGTGGGGTGGCTGTGTAGGTGGTGTTGGTGGGGGGGTAATGGTGGGGGGTAGTGGTGGGTGGGGGGTGTGCGTGGTGGTGGGGGCTGTGGTGGTGGGTAATAGCCCTGCAGCATGTGGAAGTGGGTCCTCAGGGGTGGGTTAGTGCAGGGTGGAAGGTGGTTTTTGGTGGTGTTGGTGGGGAGGGGGGATTGTGGTGGCCATGGTGGCCGTGGTGGTGGTGGTGAGGGTGGGGGTGGAAGGCGTGGGGGTGTGTGTGGTGGGGGGTTATAGCCTTGAAGCATGTGATGGTGGGTCATCAGGCGTGGCATGTGACCAGGTGTGAGGGCGGGGCTGGGGAGGTGGTGTGCGCACGTGTGTGTGTAAGGGGGGGGAAATAGCCCTGAAGTATGTGATGGTGGGTCATCAGGCGTGCCGAGTGAACTGGCGCAAGTGTGTGCATGAGTGTGTGTGTGTGTGTGTGTGGTGGTGGGGTGGGGGTAATAGCCCAGCAGCATGTGAAGGTGGGTTGTTAGTCATGGGATATGACCTGGTGTGAAATACGACCCCGCATGTACTGCATGTACTGCATGGGATGGTTTGCCTGTACTCATCATTTTGGTATGGCGTCTGAAAAGTGTTGTCGCCATATGCGCTTAGTGCCAGTCTTGCCTGCATGTCACCTGGATGTGCTTCCCTTTGTTCTAATAGCATGCCTTATCATCACCCTTCCTTTGACATGTGGCCACCCCATTATTTGTAGGGGAAGATAGGTTGCTGGGTAGAGAAAATCCAATAGGTGGAAGTAGGACAGCCTAGCTACTCAGTACATCAAGCAGATTGATGTTTATGATTGGCAGTAATTTTTATGATTGGCAGCAAGTTCATTCTTGGAGATGAAGGGTACAGACTAGTAGGAATTTGAATTGACAAAGTCTCCTGGCCTCGGCTAACCTTTTTGAGTTAAAATAATCCATCCAAATAATTTCATAGGACTGTGTAATCTACATATGATGGGATACAAGTTGACCACAATTCAGTCGCATAGTTTTTTTAATAATAGCTTGATATGCCATCGAGGCTAATGGGATTTGAACGTAGCTTCCACTACATGTCAGTTGGATCTGAAATGGTGAACTTCACTTGATGCTATTCACATCCTCATCTGCCACCCTGAGTGAAATGGTTGATCAGGTGCATGGACGGTGTGTGTGTTGGAGGGGATAGATGTATACCTGATATACTAATTGATCAATCGTGATGTCAAGATCTAGAACGTGCCAAGTTGTATGCCATGTATAGGACAAAGCCTCCAGCTGTTGCTTCCCTCAATGTACTGATTGCACTTACCCCACTGTCTGTTTGGAAGACTTGCAGAGCAGGTGGCCACTGGCTGTATCTGCTTCTGGGGAACTGACGCGGTAGAGTGATGCCAAAGACATTCTCCACTTCGTTGTTGATGTGCATGGCACGCTTGTGTAACTCAGAACTTGCAGGCACCTCCATTGCAGTCTGGGCAACATTCTTGGGGTACTTGGCCAGCTTCAGGCAATCCCTACACAGCCACCGGTACACATTGTAGAGCTCGTCGCCAGAGTCAAGCTTCAAATTCCAAATGACATAGACAAGCAGATCGGTTGCATTGCTCATGAAGGCATTGGGTACCTTCTCGTTGTTGGCTAGCAACACCCACCGTCGGAGATCCAGAGCTCGCTCCCTCAAGCCGCTCACGTCTTTGGCACGTGCAAGGTGGTAGATCGCATTCTTGGTGGCATAGTCATTGTCGAACAAGGCATCTATGTCATCGCCCCACTTCTGACCATCCTGCAAGCGACAGGCTGTGGCACACAACTGAAGCCCAGCCTCTGCATCCACAAACAGATTGTGTGATGAGGCATCCTCCTTGCTGCTCAGGAAGTCCAGCACACTCTTGTGAAAGGGGAATATGCGGTCTGTACTTCCTGCTTGTGACTCCATCCTCCCTTGTTGCTGCTGGGCCTTCGGGAACAAGAGTTCTAGGAGCTCTAGGCCCTCCTGAACATCCGACTTTCTCACACCTGACAACCAGGCTAGCTCGTCCAGGGTGGGAGCCTCCCGCACCACCAGCAACACAGGAAGTATGCGCCCTTGCAAGAGCTCCCACAGGTACGCCTTGCTTTCATCAGCTAGCAACGAGATCCGCACGCAGCTGAGCAGGTGCTGGTACATGCCTACCCGGCCCTTGGGCAAATCGTACGCATTAAACTCATAGTCTACCCTACTGAGGGTATCATCTTCGCCTCCCTTGCTTGGGGCAGCACCAGAGGCTTGTTTCGACAGCAGGTCAAATGCAAACTTGAGCCACACAAACTCTCCCTGGCTCCGTTCTTGCACCTCCCGCACTTGCTCCTCCATATCGTCTTCCTCTACAAGACCAAGACCCAGCAGACGGTGCTTGACAACCAACTTCACATCCTCCATGTTCTCCTTGGCACTGGGCTGCAGCTGCACTGGGTTCCACTCCTTGAATAGATCAGCAACCTGTATGCAGGTGGGGAGATGGGTTAGAATGGGACGGGATCAACAGAAAATTACAATGGCATGGGCACTAAACAGAAGACGGAGATTCTCCTATGTGTGTACAGGTGTGGTAGTGCGGGTGATTGTGGTGGTGGTGGTGGTGGTGATTATAGTGGTGGTGGTGGTGATAGTGGTGGTGGATGGTGATGATGATAGTGGTGTTGATGGTGATGATAATAGTGGTGATGATGATGATGATGATGGTGGTGGTGATGATGATGGTGATGATAGTGTTGGTGGTGTTGGTGATGATGGTGGTGTTGGTGATGATGGTGGTGTTGGTGATGATGATGATGATAGTGTTGGTGGTGTTGGTGATGACGACGATAGTGGTGGTGGTGGTGATTATAGTGGTGGTGATGATGATAGTGGTGGTGGTGGTTATAATGATAGTGGAGGTACTTATAGTGGTGATGATGATGATAGTGATGGTGGTAATGATAGTGATGGTCGTGATAGTGGTGGTGATGATAGTGATGGTGGTGATAGTGGTGGTGATGATGGTGATGGTGATGATGATGGTGATGGTGATACTAGTGGTGGTGATAGTAGTGGTGGTGATGATGATTGTTGTGGTGGTGATGATGATTGTGATGGTGGTGGTGATGATGATAGTGGTGGTGCTGGTGGTGATGATGATAGTAGTGGTGACGATGATGATGATGATGATGATGATGATGATTATGATGATGATAATGATGATGATGATAGTAGTGGTGATAATGGTGTTGGTGGTCCACACCTTGAGCATGGCAGCAACCTATGATGAGAGGGCATACACCAGGCATTAGATAATGACAACATTACAACAACAATGTCTATGACCAACTACAACAAGATGATACTAATGTTGATGCTGCTGATACAATTGGACAAATAAAAGGAATCCACCAAATTAAGAATGGTCCACTCCTTGGGCATATCAGCAGCCTATAAGCAGGGATAGGGTATATGAACAAGACAACATCAGACAATGGCAGTGACACTGACCAACATCAGCACCAGCCACAACAAGATGCTGCTGATGATGATCAGTATGATGCTTATGATACTGTCGATATAATTTAGTGTGTCAAAGAAAACAGCCAAATAAAAGGAAGTCGCAAAATAAAACACACCTTGTAGCAAGTTCCTTGCCCATTGGCACCAGCTCGGGCCTCAGGCCTGCTGGTGAGAACAATGCGCACACACTTGGGAAGCCGGGCGAAGTCTTTGGAAATGAGCAACAAGACAGGCAGCCAGCCTTGGCCACCATCATCTGCCTCATCAAGGGCATCAAGCAGCAGCACGATTGGAGGTAGGTTATCTCCACACTTCTCTGCCTCCTCAGCCAGCTGTTGCAGGGGATGCAGAATGTACTCTGCAAAGAGTTCTGTTGTAGACATACTTGCCCCAGCACCACTTTTCTCAATCACAGCTGCCAACTTGGAAGCCATGCCAGGCAGCCGTTCTGTCAGCTGAACTGCAAGGCACCGAATCATGGCCTTGGCCTGGGATCTTGCCTCATTCACCTTGAAAAAGTGATAGGCAGAGACAATCGGGCGCTTGTGCCCACTGGTCGAGGTACTGCTCCGTACGGTCAGCTTGTTTGCCACCATCGCACTGAACACGCTCTTGCCCATGCCAGGGCCCGACAGAAACATGAACACACGGGATATGGCAAGGGAAGGCGTGGCACTGCCACTATCGGTATCCAGCCAGTCAGTTAGCTTCTGGTACAGCCACACCCGGCTACCTTCGATGTAGTCTTGCAACATGCGGGAAATGCCATAACTGTGAATGATGTCCTGCACCTGCATCGCCTTTCCCACCATCCTCACATCTGCACTTGAGAGCGATGCCAAGATGGTTCTGTCGAAGACCTTGTACATGGCACTCAACAAGGCAGGCAGGCTGTCGGGTGGCTGCAAAGGGTCGTCGCCGTCATCATCCTGGGAGGATGAACGTCCCAGATTCTGCAGCTTCACATATTCAATAGCCAGCAAGTGCAGCTGCATCAGCTCCTGCTTGCTCACCTGCTTCATGGAGCACATGGTAAACATAGAGAGTGGTTACTAAAAGAATAAAAATGTAAGATGCTACTACAGGTTTAATATGTAAGTGATCAACATGCGTTTTTACATTGCTGAGTGCGTTTGTGTGTGCGTGTGGTGGGGGTGGGGGGGAGCTGGGTGGAAGCCAGAGAAGACTGATAGAAGCTGGCTCTAGCCGGCAGATGACAAGGAAGACTGATAGAAGTTAGCTCTAGCTGGCTCTAGCCAGCAGATGACCGGGAAGACCGATAGAAGCTGGCTCTAGCTGGCAGATGACAAGGAAGACTGATAGAAGCTGGCTCTAGCCGGCAGATGACAAGAAAATGCTACAAATTTGATCGGCCAGCAATCAAAGTACTTTGGGCTACATAATGTGTAGATGATGACACCCAAGGGCAGATAACGGGCAGCATACAAAGAGAGCACTAGTAAAATAACAATGGCACTGGCACAGGCAAATCTTCGTTGAGGTCACAGTTAAAGGGCAAGTGTAGCCAACATACAAAGGGAGCATGTGCGAGTAGCAGTATTGACGACAGATGAGATGGAATGTAGTTCAAACACTGGGGAACTTGCAGGTACATGGTGATGTCAACTAATTTCAACTCCAACACACAGTGGATGTGAAAAACATCAAATGCTTGATCAGCTACAAAATCTAACATCACATGATTTCACATGACAAATCTAACACTCCATTCGCAATCAGTTAAATCAATCACTCGCATGCTAGAGGACGATGCATACGCATCCATATACCTTACATCATTACTGACCAAAACACTGTGTGTAAATATAATAGGGTGCCCTAAGGGCCCCTGCTGTGGTCGGCCCAAGGGTTAGTAAGTTGACCTGAGCGAAGACAGGCAGGCAGGTAGTTCGCAAAACCTAGGCAAGGGCAGGCATGTTGCAATCGGGAAGGGGATGCCTGGTCACTCATTACACTCCCCTCAAAAAGCCAACCCAAGATTCCAAGTATTCACCCTTCGCCAACCATTTTTCTGAAAAATTCTGGTTCCCGAGCTGAGGCAAAATCTGTAACGGCAACTGACTTCCTGACCATTCCAACTGACTGTTCGCCCATCTCCTGCTGAATGGTCAACTGTTCTAACAGGCAATATAACTAACAATCTCATTCGCCAACCGTGTTCTGTCATTTTAAACCGACCCAATCGTTTTTCTCAATCAATTTCGCCATTCTCGACCATTTTATCAGCTCCTCTCGCGTAGGTCAGCGCCTACGGGCCTCCTGACTGCCTGCAACATTGAATGCTCATGATTGCAAAAAACACTCTAAGGGCATCCACTCTGCTCACACACCTTCCCATCACGATTGTCATCCAGCAGAGAGACCACCACATGCTTCAGGAACACTGGGGAGGGCAGTTCCGTCTTACAGCCCTCCATACCAGGGACATCTGGTAGCTCCGATAGGGCTGGCAAGTCCAAATTCTCACACATGATGATGTTATCGTCGAAGTAGCTCAGAGGGGACAGCTTGAGGTCGTGCTCATTAACTGAGTACCACTTGACAAGGCGCTCCAGGAACATGCGAGCTGGCACATTGTTCACTCCTACGCCGATGGCACTCTTCCACCACTCTTGCAGATAGTAGGCATCTGACAGGGCCCGAGACTGGGCAGCCTTGCTAGCATCAGCATTCAGGGACTGAATATCAAACACAGAAGCCAGGCCAAAGCTGAGCACCAAGCTGATGTCAAGCATCGCATCAGACAGAATGGTGCAGCACTCATCTAGCTCCTCTTTGATAGGATTGGCACGCACAGTGCGCCCGACAGCGCTGGAGTTGTGCCCATAGTCTTCCACAAATGCACAAGTTCGATCCAGGGCAGTCTTGAGGTTATTCAGCAGATCCTCAAACTGAACTAGCTTCAATACTTTGGGGGGCACGTTCCGGCCCAGGGCATTGTCGCAGACCCAAACCTGTAGGGCAGCAGCAGCAGATGATAGTGAGCTTTACAGTACAGTTCAGCGGTATATAGAGAGATCAGCTGCCAACAAGGGACATCAGGAAGCAGGGCAACAAGCATTGAACCCATCGGACGGCGGCAGCAGATGATGATGATGATTGCTGTACATGTGCTGTACATGTGCTGCACGTGGGGTGGCTGGGGTGGCTGGGGGGGGGGGGGGGGGGGTAAATTAGGGTAGAAAGCTAGTGCAATTCGGTAATCATAATCTGCTTCTGCTCCTGCTGCCGTCCGATGGGATCCAATGCTTGTTGCCCTACTAACATCATTAGCTTGCTTTCAGTTAGGCTGAATACTCAGTTACTCAGCTGCTCCTCTTAGCTGAAAGGAAAAACTGTGCTTTCTGCCATCTCATAGCTAATCAGCTTCCTCAGGCTGTGCTATTTGATAACAGGGTTGCTCGAGAGTACTTCAATATCTGCATTTCGACACGGGACTGTACCATGAGCCAAATATAAGTTTCATGGGCCGAAATCTCCGTTTCCAACGCAACATACCCGGAGCGACCCTAGGCAGACCAGTTGACCAGACCAGTTGCGCTCTGCTGCGGATGATCTCACAGCCTAGCTACTGGCGGAAAACCTATTATCCCACGACCTACTAGCGCAACCTACTGGCGGAAAACCTATTATCCCACGACCTACTAGCGCAACAACTGAGTCGACGATTAAGTCACGCATATGCGCTTCTCGCATGTTTGGCTCGTACAGGTTTCGTGATGTTCAGAAGTCCCCCTTAAATCCATCAGGCCGCGGGAGACATTTGGAGTCCAGCCGGGCACCAGGAACAATGCAATCAACATCAGCACCATCAGCATTACATGGAACGGTGGGAGGTAGGCCATTCAGACAAATAAAACAGGCTTGGTCGGCTGGCAACTCGCCTTTATCTGGGCAGGCGACGAGAGACGTGAAGCCATTGTTAGCCCGACTGCGGCGTCACCAGAGAACGCCTAGAAAGGGTGCCTCTCCAACCATTCGAAATCTTACAAGTAGAGAGAGTTCAATAAGCCTATCGCCATTTCTGCTCCGCGTCGCCACTCAAATTTCTTATAATGGTACTTACACTTCTATACAATTTGGGGTGACTGAAAGCGCGCAACCTAAACTACCACACTCTGTGCACTCGCGGACACAAACAGACCATCGCAAGCTTATCACTACCTTCTTAACGAGCCGTTTGCAGAGCTCCACATTGTCGGTAGCCGTTGCCACCAACTCCACCACCTTATCCATCACGCTGCTCACTAGGCCTGCTCCTGGAAAACCCGTAGCGCCGATAACTATGGAGGCGAATTTAGCCGCACCCAGGCAGACCTTCTTGTTAGAACCCAAGAAGGCCTCGGCCTTGGACACCAGGGGCATGGCTCGGCCCACTGCCGCCTACGGTTCCCCATTGGCCTGGTGGCAGGTGTGATGGTGGGTAGGGTGCGCAGTTAGGGAGGGGTGGGGCAGGGCGCAGTCACGGATGAAGAGTTTGGCAAAACCAGACCAGGCACGATTGCACAAAAGGAGGAATCTTGACGCATGTCTCGGTTGGCTGGCACGCTAGATAATCAGTCGGAGTCCTTCACCCACCGCAGTTGGCGCAATGCTGTTGCTGATGGGGTGCGCTTTGATTGACGCGCTGCAACCCATGATGAGCCTTAGATCGGCCTAAGCCTGGAACTCCGATAAGCTCGCAGTATGCAGCTGACTGGGACAAATCAGAAGAGGAGGTCAGAGAATAAATCAGCAGAGGAATAAAATGTGGCGACAAGATATGCAGAAGGCCGAACTAATGGCCTCTTATCGTGGAATTGGTAGGGCAAAGCCGTGCGAAGCAGGGGCAGAGGTGGGCAGAGGCCCATGGGACAAGGGTTTGGCTATCGGGCTGTCATGGCTTCACCGGACCTTCTCGCGGACACAATACAAACGGTGTGAACGGATGTGAACGGACTGCAATGGTCTCACGCGGACTGCAATGGTCTCACGCGGCCACCCACGCGGCCCGGCATACAAACGATTGTGCGGACTTTTCAGTGGACTCACAACGTACAACGGTCTACCTGGCATGACCTGCTAAGTGCCAAGCCGCACAGGTAACCTTTCCGACTTCGATGGTTTTCCGATGCCTGATGAATTGGCAAAGATTTGTTTTCTTTTTCTGAAAGGATTTTAACCAAGAAAGAGTACTCCGGACACGATACAGCGCTGAGGATTCAGAGAGAAAGGCGGAGAAAGTCCTACAGAAGTAGGAAGTTTCAATCGATAGAGTCGTTACACAATGAAGACTGAAGAACAGATAGATTATCATCGCAACTCGTGCGGCTATATAGAAAAGGAAGTCTTCGGGAAGATTCCGAAGACACGTGCAGGCCATAGCTAGCCTATGGCCTGGCGGCAGGCAACCCGGGTCCTGGGGCCACAGGACCACGCGTGCGCTATGCCAACTCAGTGTCCGACGTAACGGACAATAACATCCCCCCCAATTCAAGGTATTCTTGGATACAAGAATCCCTGGAATTAGCTGAGGGTATCAGCATGTATAGCGGTGCTCTCACGCGTTTTATGACTTGGTGACTACTTATGTACTCCCTTAGAACTATCGGCTCTCCTGAGCCAGCTTCCCGTGGGACTGAGTCATCTTGAGATGACTCAGTGGCAGCTTCCTGTCACCTACGTCTCCGGTCTGATCTGTACCCTGTTAGGTTCCTGTCTACCGCCTCCTTTCACCACAGGTGCCCCTTTATGGGTCTCCTGTGTCTGTAACGTTATCCTTGTCTCCGTGTATAGATTGGTGCGTCTGTTCCGCTGCTTTAATCTACTGTCCACTCTACCGGAGTGATTTCAAGCTGATAGGTTACTGGGCTCCTCATCACTACCACTGCTTTGATAATGCAACTTCCGCGAGGGCCTCCTGCCGGCTTTGTGAAACTTACCAAACTTAATGGTGTTTCATGGGCTCGTGGGATCCGCAGTGTCATTGTGAGCAATGGATGCGACCGAATCCTCCCAACGGGGGTGAAGGTTCCTCTAGATTGGCTAGACGACTGCGCGCCAGCGGCCTCTGCTGCCGGAGAGGAGGGTCCTTCCGCCATCAAGGAAGTAACCCCCCCCGATCAATCCTCCAACTTTACGGTTCCTTCTCTCAATGTTCGACGCCTGTCCTCTGATGTTGAGGATGTCCTGATGAAGCTGTGTTGTGTACAGACACAGATCATCCGTTGTGCATCAGACCCGCAGCCTCATTGCGTCCCCTTCAATTATGATGAAGACTACTCTACTACTACTGATGATGAGGAGGACTTGAAGAGTGCTACGAGTGCTGACTTCGGTGGCGTGACCCCATCTGCTGCTGCCACTCGTGTCTTTGAGACTTCCGCTGTTTCGCCGGTGTATGAGCCTGCTGATCAGCAGATGCCTAATCGAGAGCTTTCGCCTGTGTATCAGCCTCAGCCTTCGTCGGCGCCTCCCTTTGAGCCTGTTCCCCCGGCTTACCCGGAGGTGGCTAAGCCCACTTTCTTGAAGGGCTTTGCTTCTTTTTCCTCTGCATCTGCCCCCATGGAGCGTGGCCTCCCTGGCTACCACACTCGCTCTCGCGAGGCTGCTGTTTCCTCTGCACGCACCTCTGCTGCTGGTGCCTCCCTGGAACCCCCTCCGCCTCCGCCGGTGGAGCTGCCTCCTGCCCCTGGCCCTCCTCCTATGCTATATACGCGGTCATGCGAATCTTGGGAGCATCTGCTCACTGGTGGATCTCCTCCGACTTTGAACTTGCGGGACTACCGCCTGATCAACCAGGATCGACGGGATGGTGAGTCCTTGAACCGCTCTTTGTACGGTCGGATGGATATGCAGGCTACAATGGCAAATGTTAGTGTGAAGCTGAGGCATCGCCGAGTGATGGCTTTCTCTGAGCTTGGTACCAAGTGTCGTTCTTTTCTTGGTCCAGTCACTTCTGGGATTCTGTATCCCCCAGATCATGGTGTTTCCTTTGGTGGTACGAGGCGTAGTGATCACGAGAAGCTTGGTTATCAGTTTGTGCGAGTGCCTGTCCCTCTGTGTCCTGTTAGCCCAGATTTCGAGCTGCTTATGAGTGTTGCGAGGTCCATTCCTGTGATTAGGAACATAGACGACCAGCGCGCTCTTGACGCTGGTCTTGCTGCGGAGTATTTCATGGACATTCGTAGGTCCTTGGCTCCTGTCCCTTCTGCGAATGGAGCTGGGTCTAATACCCTCATTCATGGTGAGTCTCGGTTTGATCCTGCACTGTTGGGGTTCAGTGCACTGCCTCTCGAACGTCAGGAGTTCATGTGTTTAACTACGATGCTCGCGAACATGGAGGACGATATGGTCAAGGTATACCAGGACTTTGCCACCCCTCGGGATATCCTTTTGGATATCCGGAAGACGCAGTCTGATGCCCTTGCCTCTAGAGTCCCTCTCATGCGTATCGAACTTCATAATGCGCACATGGGCCCTTCTGACCGTGTCGATGATTTCTTTCGCATGGTTCGCAGTCTGTGCACTGACCTCCGCAGTGCTGGACATCCTGTCACTCAGCGCCACGCCATGGAAACCATTGTGAATGGGATCCGTTTGATCCGATTTGAATCGCTGCGGATCCAGTACGGTATGATGTTGGCTAACAGACAGACTGTAGATTACTGGTCTTGTCTGGAGGCATATAGGTCTCTCGACATTTTGAACATTGCTCTCCCCAGATCCGACTCCAGGCATCCTGGTTGGTCCCGGGACGCTCCCCAGGTTCCTGCCAATGCTGCGTTTCAGCGTGGGCAGGGATATGTTTCTCAGGGTTCTGGTTCCAACAAGCGACGTCTGGATTGCACTTGGGGCCCATGCCTCAGCAAGACGACCCATTCGGAGGATCGCTGTTTCACGAAGCATCCGCACCTGCGTAAGACCAAGCCTGGTGCACCGGTTACCAATCCGGTGCCCATGGCCTTGGCCCTTCCAGGTGTGCTTACTCCGCGGCAGCTGGCCTCCTTGCAGGCTCAGATTGATGGGTATGCTTTGGACAAGAAATAGGAGGTACGCTCTGTCCTTTTCTCTTGCACTGCGAAATTTTCAAATGTCTGCAGCCCGAGCCTGTCTGAGGGTGTCTGGCATGTTGATTCTGGAGCTGGGATGTCAATCACAGGTGATATGTCTTTGTTCACTGTGTTTCATGCTTCTGAGACTGGGCCAGCAGTTAAATTTGGTGATGGTGTGGTTCAACGGTCTGTGGGTCAGGGTTCTATTGTGTTATGTAGTGATTGGTTACCAACACCAATCACTTTAACCAATGTTCTCTACATCCCACACTGTCCGGTGAACCTCATGTCAGTAAATGCTGTTGCCCATGCTCACAACTGCAAGATTTCTTTTGATAGTCTTAGTTGTACTGCCACACAGGGCTCTTCTGTTCTGTGGTCTTTCCCTGCCTCCAGTGATGGTGTGTACAAGTTTGCATGTAGGCCTTGTCACACCCCTCGTGGCCGTTTGTATGGTGCTGAAGATTATCCAGCTTTTGCTCTTGATGTTGATGAGGATGGTGGAGTTGTGATCCCTACCATTCCTGAATGGTTGTGGCATAGGCGGCTGGGTCACCCTGGCTATGATGCCATGCACAACCTTGTAAGGAAGGGTTTGGTTCAGAACTTACCCCTCACTCTCCAACAGGTGCAAAGACTGTCTAAGATCCCATGTGATGCTTGTCAGAAGGCAAAGGGAAAACGTATCCCCTTTCCTAAAGAAAGCAAAACTAGGATCCGTGCCCCATTACAACGCCTTCACTTGGACATCATGGGGCCATTTAATATTACGGGCTTGCGTGGGGAGTTTTATGTTCTGTATCTCACTGACCAATACTCTGGCTATGCTGAGGTCTTGTGCTTGAGAACCAGGGATGAAGCTCCCTTAGCAGTTCAAACTACCATCCTCAGATGGATGACTCAGCTGCATGGATTTGTTTTCAAGTCTCTTAGGTCTGACAGGGCTAAGGAATTTATAGTGAAGTGGTTCGAGGATTAGTTAGAATCGGTTGGTGTTGTGCATGAATTGTCCATGGCTTACACTGCTCAGCAGAATGCGACTGTGGAACGGTACAATGGGGTCCTTCAGAACGTAGCTAGGAGCATTCACTTAGAGTCTAAGCTCACTAAGTCCTTCTGGCCCTATGCCTTCCTCGCCGCTTGTTACCTACGCAACCGGCTGCCTAATCAGGGTGACAAGACTCCTTATGAGTTGTTCTTTGGGGTTCTACCTGATGTATCGTTATTGCGCGTGTTCGGGTGCCCATGCTATGTTACCTTAGTGAATGGGAAGAAACGCAATAAGCTAGACGAAAGGGCGTTATCTGGTAGACTGGTTGGGTATTCTCTGGTGAGTAAGGGTTATTTTGTTTGGGTTCCGAAGTTGCGCCAGGTGGTAGAGAGTCGTGATGTGCTCTTCTATGAACAGTTTAGCTATAACTGTATCCCTGGGCTCTTTCCCTATGATGGATCTCAGTATTTTTCTCGCACCCCTGCCGCTATCATCGGTAACGGGCTTGATACTACTGACAATGTCCTGGGCCCTTTACCAACCCCGATTGTTGACCGCTTTACTGGTCATGGGATGACGATGCGTCCCAGGCCAGGTAATGATGGTGCTGTATCGCGTGCGGCGGCATTGGGCCAGGGGGAGTCTGATGTTCCTTCAAGCTCTAATTTATTCGAATCTCAGGGGGTCGCCGGGCCTCTCCTCTGCGCCACGTTTCGTCGGTGAAGTCGTAGGATTAGGACAGCCTCGGGTCATAGTGGAACCTAGTACAGGTCCACTGCCCACTAGTCGCCACCCCCCGTCCACCTATTCGGATGGCTCGCGGGAGTTGTTGATCACTTCGCCCCCTGCTATACCTGGTGGTTTATACCGGACCAGGCATTGCGACGATGTGGCCGTCACAGATGATGTGAGTGATGACCTCGAACACTGGTCCGGGTCAGATACTGCGTATGGCTGGGGTGTTCCAGTGTACCCAGGCTTCGACGATTTAGAGGCAAAGGAGGCCGGCCTTGTTCAACCACGCATGAGTGCTGCGCTGGGGGCTTTATTACCGGTTACTGCTGATACTGCTGATATCCCCGCTGCCCATGTACAAGTACACTGCTTGTACGTGGGGGCTTTTATTTCTACCTCTACTGAACTCTCTTATAAAGCTGCAATGTTACCTACCAACCCTAACAGAGATCTCTGGCTGCAGGCTATGAAGGATGAGATGGCCTCCCTCCATGCTCATGGCACTTGGGTCCTCACTCCACAGCCTCCTAGGCAGAGGATTCTATCTGGCAGATGGTTATTTGTCAAGAAACATGGGGCTGATGGTTCTTTGCGTTTTAAAGCTCGTTTTGTAGTTTGTGGTTTTCTGCAACGTCCTGGGCTGGACTACCATTATGTATATGCCCCCGTCTCCTCTAAAGCAGGTCTTCGTGTGCTCCTTGCTGCCATCACTCATAGAAAAATGTTTGTGAGGCAGCTGGACATCAAGACTGCATTCTTGAATGCCAAGCTGGAACCTGGTCTGGACCTGTTCTGCTACCAGCCTGAGGGCTTTCATGAACTTGGTCCTGACAATGTTCCCCTTGTGTGCAAGCTGATTAAATCTCTTTATGGTTTGAAGCAGGCACCCTGGGCTTGGAGCAAAGATGTAAAGCAGGTTTTGGTTGCCCACGGTTTTACCATGTGCAAAGCTGAACCTGCTCTGTATTTCAGGAGGGATTCTACTGGTGGGTGGAGCTATGTTCTAACCTATGTGGATGACTTTATCTGTGCTTTTAGTGAGCTGCATAGGTATGCCTTGCTGATCAAGGCTATGGAAGCAGCTGGGTGGGAAGTCAAGGAAATGGGTGTACCTGTCCAGTTCTTTTCATTGGACATGACTTGTACACTTGATTCTGACGGCAGGTGTGTTAAGATCGACCTGTCCCAGCACTCCTACATTGTTGAGCTGGTGCAGCAGTTTGGTCTCACTGCTGCTACCAAGCCCAAGTTTTCAGTTCCCATGGCCAAGTGCACTGTCACTGATCCTCCAGGAGAACCTCTGGCCTCTAATAGCCAGTACCTCTCTCTTGTGGGGGCTTTGCTGTACCTGGCTACCTGCACAAGGCCTGATATTTCTTTTGCTGTTAGCTACCTGTCCAGGTTTTCTGCTCAACCCACTGCCCCCCTGTGGGCTGCAGCCAAGCGCTTGCTTTTGTATTTGAGAGAACATTCCCATTTGGGCCTCACTTACACTCACAGCCCTGGTTTCTCTTTTACTGTCTTTAGTGACTCATCCTTTGCTGATGATGGGTCTGACAGGAGATCTCAGACTGGCTATGCTGTGCTTGCTGGGGGCTGCCTTGTGAACTGGATGAGCAAAAGGCAACCCACTGTTGCTGTTAGCTCCAGTGAGGCTGAGTATCAGGCCCTGTCTCAGACTGCCCGGGAGGTGCAATGGTTGAAAAAGTTGAGAATTGATCTAGGGCTGCCTTGTGACCTGGTCACCATTCAGGGTGACAACTTGGGGTCCTTGAGCTGGGCCAATGACTGTCAGCTGCTCCCTCGCAACAAGCACATTGATGTCATCCATCACTATATCCAGGAGCTGGTGGAGGATGGCCAGGTGGATGTTGCCTATGTTAACACTAAGGACAACTGTGCTGACCCCTTCACTAAGCCCCTTGATCCTATGGTGTTCTGGCGTTTCATTCGCATGTTTGGAATGACTGCTTCTCCTTAAACCAATTTTTTTGGTTACATGTATTCTAGAATTTTGGTTACATGTATTCTGGAATTTTTGGTTACATTTTAGGGTTTCTTTGGTTACATTTAGAGTTTCTTTAAGTTATCATTGATTGGCATTAGGTTCCTATTCCCGGATCGGGTTTTCTATACCGTTGTTACCCGACTTTGATATTTAGTTGTCCTCTTATATCCACTTGGCAAATTTTGGTTCTTTGCCTTGCTTCATACCTTCCCTTACACCCTTCGGGTTTCATTTGAAGTTTCTCTCGATTTTTTTTTCCGGAGTCCTTTGATTTTTTTTTTCTATTTAATTTGTTACATATAGTTCTATGTCACCAGTGCCATAGGTGGAGTAGTACTATTGTATGTCACCTGTGTCATAGGTGGAGTATCAGCATGTATAGCGGTGCTCTCACGCGTTTTATGACTTGGTGACTACTTATGTACTCCCTTAGAACTATCGGCTCTCCTGAGCCAGCTTCCCGTGGGACTGAGTCATCTTGAGATGACTCAGTGACAGCTTCCTGTCACCTACGTTCTGATCTCCTGTCTCCTACGGTCTGATCTGTACCCTGTTAGGTTCCTGTCTACCGTCTCCTTTCACCACAGGTGCCCCTTTATGGGTCTCCTGTGTCTGTAACGTTATCCTTGTCTCCGTGTATAGATTGGTGCGTCTGTTCCGCTGCTTTAATCTACTGTCCACTCTACCGGAGTGATTTCAAGCTGATAACTTGTTCGTGGTAATCGTCTGTTTTGAGTGCCGTAGACGGCATTGGTTACATGGCAGCAGCTAAATTGCTGGCTAATGCTATGTAACCAAGGTTAGCTTGACTTGCTTGGATATGTATTTACTACTCCAGTACCGACTATACTACCCGACTATACTGTCTAGTACTACTGTTTAGTACTATATTTTGAAGGATATTACATAACTAGCCACAAGTGGAGTGTCTTTTAATGCATTTCCCAATTGGTTTTACTATGTAACACGACCATGAATAAATCCGAAACCGTGTCCCCCGCCCCCACTTTTATATTATGACCCATTTCAAGAGCCTAAAACCACCACTGACAGGTTTAAGCGAACACGCTAAACCATATTAAACGCATCTAGGATTAGGGATATTAATCTAGCCTTAACCACTAAACTCTTGTAAACGATCACGCTTAAATGGCTTAAACTAGTCCGGGATTAAGGATGTTAAACGATCCTAAACCACTAAACTCCTATAAACGATCACTCTAATGCCACCTTTTACCGAGCATAGGTTTAGCGATCTTAAATTGCTAAAACGCTTAAACGCGCTATAAACGGCATTTAGAGACATCTTAAGCGAGTTCAGCTTGCTAGTATAAAGCAAATCGGTCTCTTTTTTAAACAACTTCGCAGGCCAAACTGTAGACGTTTTAGATTGCGTATAATTGGTAGGGCATAGCACTGTGCACGCACATACACACACATATGGCTATCCATGCACTACAAGACAACCCCATGCAAACACTAACACACTCAAGTACACACGCATGCACACACAAAACAACTGGCTACACATACACTGTCACAGAGCCTTGTGCTAGTATATACACACACATCTGGCTATCCATGCACTACAAGACAACCCCATGCAAACACAAACACACTCAAATACACACACATGCATGCACAATACAAATGGCTATCCATTCACTACAAGACAACCCATGCACACACAAACGTACCCCGACACTCACGCATGCAAACACACAAACGAACAACTGGCTGCAAATGCACTGCCACACAGCAATGTTCATCCCATATACACACACCTGGCCATCCATGCACTGTAAGACAAACCCAGGCACATGCACACACAAGTGGCTACACATGCACTGCCACACAGATATGTTTCCGTACACAGATACACACACCCGGCCATCCATGCACTACAAGACAATCCCATCGACACACACAACCCAATAAGACACTCACGCACACACACACCAGGCCATCCATGCACTACAAGACAACCCCATGCACACATTCACACATATCCAGACACTCACACACGCACACACAAGGGGCTACGCATGCACTGCCACACGGCCCTGCTTACATACATCCACACACCTGGCCATCCATGCACTACAAGACAATCCCATCGACACAAACAACACACTCAGGCACTCAACCACACACACTGGCTATCCATTCACTACCCCATGCACACACACTAACACAAAAACACACCTTCGACACACACATAACTGGCTATCCAACTGCAGCACAACCCACACACAACTACTGAAGCACGAACTGCAACACCACATAACACCAATACCAAGTGCCCCAACCCCCAACCCCAATCACGCACACACACACACGCACACCACCACCACTAGGCTGATAGGCCACCCCTACACTGTATACCCCACTTGCATCAGACCAACCATGGTAGCCCGTGTTAGCTTGGCAAAATTCTTGTGCCTCGTAAGGTGTTTGCGCGTAACAGGGGGGAGGGGGAGCAGTGAGCAAAGAGGCGGCCTACGCTGACGAGCTTCAGCTAGCGATTTCAATGAAAGGGTGGTAGAAGCAAAGAGGACGGCAGAACTTTAATCTTAAACAATTGTGGTGTAATAAGTAGCTTAATCGGAAGCGTTGCCAGCAGGAAATACTAGCACAATAGTTTCGCACTCCAATCGGCAGCAAAAAAAATCGTTGCGCGGCAGAAAGCTTCAATGGATGAAGTAATTCAATCGACAATTCAATCGATTGTCCGTCGGCAATCGTAGCGGTCTCAGCGCTTGATTGGCGACAAGGTGCACTTGATGATGATTGCGGATAAAGCAGGCAATACAGATTTAGTGGGGGGGGGGCGGTCGACAGTCTGGCAGTGTGGCAGCGTGGCAGCGTGGCAGTGGCACGCCAGTGGGACCAAGGCTTGGTCCCACCGAACTGCCACAGGGTTAGACAGGACGCTGCGTCCTCAGTCGTCGATGGAACGTCGAAGGGTCCGTTGCGTCGCAGACGCAGCTTCAGTAGGTTGGTTACGTCTCACTTGGATACCATGCGTCCCATTCCGTCCCATTGCGTCCCATTATGTCCCATTCTGTCCCATTCTGTCCCATTGCGTCCTTCTGCGTCCCACTGCGTCTCACTGCGTCGCATGCCCTCCCAGAGTGTCTCTGAGCCACCTCGTGTCAAGTCCAAACGTTTTTGGCCTCAAATTTCATATGCTCCGAGCCTCCTGGACGGTTCTATGCCAGGCTCGCTGCTGCCCCCGCTAACATTATTAGCATGAATGGTGCATAGTTGTTACAGTCCAGGGTAGGCAAATCATGGTGGGTTTCGTTGCTAGGGCCCCCATCATTGATAGTGGGGGATTTAAAGCCCTAGTAAAATAGTAAGTAGTTGTTGGTTTTTTTTTAATTTTGGGGGTATGATCGGTGTAACAAATCTTATTCGTGAAAGCCAGTCGAAGGAGCAATTGAGAGAGAAAGATGGAGAGTTGATGAGACGTTGTGCTCAGGGTACCTCCATTGACCAAATTGGCCAGCACTTCAGCGCACTTGAAAGAAAAAAACTGCGCTTTGTAATGCTAAAAGCGCAAATGATTCTTGCTGCGCCCACATCTGCGCGAAACTAGCAGTGGGGCTCAAAAAGGTAACCGAGTTCAAGTTCATATGTAACATAAAGTAAAGTAACCAATGTGCACCAAGGTCGGTGCTCCTAGCAACTTTTGGGCCACATTGAATTTTGCTGATAAAATGATAGACACCTCTCCCCTATCTTCAGCATGATATACCGCTTTGCATGTGCAGTTCTTGAATGTATGAAGGAATCGGATCGTTTTTGTACGAATTTTCTTGGTAAATTATTTGTACTGCCGAAGACGGTGAGCGGCCAAATGTCTGGTTTACACGGCATCATCAACCGCTTCACATTTGCAGTTCTTGGCTTCTAGACCTGGGCCTGTGGCATTTTGTGCGAGTTGTGTGAATTCCGGAGTTTGTGCAAAGCACAGAGACGAGGGGAAGACGGTAAGGATAAGATCTTTACAGTTAGATAAGCATTCGATCAATGCGCTAGGAGAAAGTACTGGGATGCCGCGGTACCTCATGGTACCGGCATCAGTGTCCGTGCCATAGCTGGCAGCGGCACAGCAGTACAGTGCAGCAGGGAGGAGTCCTGTGCACTCAAAGTCACTCTAGGTGAGCCGGTAAAACCCGGTGAATAACATCCCCCCCAATTCCTGGTATTCTTCATGTTGGAGAATTCCTGGAATTAGAGGAGTCTAAAGAAAACTAGAGAGACTTAAAATATTCATAGGCTGTAATGCTATGTAAGATAAGACTGAACTGACAGGTGTACTGACTTAAGAGGGCAGGCTGAAACAGCTACATGGGAAGGACAGGATAGGTGTAAAGATGTCCTGCAGGACAGGGTCTCTGCTGAAGGGCTGAACTAAATAGAGGAAAGCAGTCAATAAAAGTGCAATCAATCAATATCTAGGGAAAAACTTGAACTCTGGATTTGTCAGGAAATCTAGCATGGTATCAGAGGGGCTACAGAGGCATGTGTCAAGATTAGTCAAGCTTGATCTTTCCAGTGCAGCCAATCTGCTGTCTGAATGCACAGAACTTGAACCTGGGCAGAGCTTTGGTGAGCATGTCAGCCATGTTGGCAGCAGTGGGGATCCAGTTGAGCTTGATGCCTTCTTTCTTGGATTGCTCTTTGAGGAAGTGGAATCTTGTTTCCATATGCTTGAGCCTGGAGGAGAGCTTCTCTTGGTTCCATGCACTGAGTGCAGCTTGGTTGTCACCATTAATGGTGAGTGCAGGGGTCATGGTACCTGTGGCAGAGAATTTCAGTTTCCTCAACCACATTCCTTCTTGGGCTGCAGAGGTAGCTGCCATGAACTCAGCTTCTGTGGTGGACAGGGCAGTGGCAGATGCTTGGATTTTGGATGCCCATGAGATGGCTCCCCCCTGGTTGAGGAATACATAGCCTGTTGTGGACTTCCTTGTGATAGGGTAGGCAGCATGGTCAGAGTCACAGGAGCCAGTGAGGAGTTTCTTGGAGTGGGTGTAGGTTATCCCATGGTCAGGTGTGTTGGACAGGTACTTGAGGATACCTGTGGCAGCTTCCATGTGGTCATGGAGGGGGTGAGCACTGTGCCTGGCCAATCTGTTGACAGCTTGTGCAATATCAGGTCTTGTGTTGACTGCCAGGTAGTTGAGGGATCCCACAATCTGGGCAAGGGGAAGACCATCCCAGATTCTGGTGTGTCTTTTTCAGGATAGGGGAGGGGAGCATCAGGCTGCAGTGGGATGGGGAACCTGGTGCTGTTGGGTTCAGGGAGCATGCTGTGTGCCTTGAGCAGGTCTTGAGTGAACCTGGATTGGCAGGTGTGGAGGGTTCCAGCAGTTGCATCTCTGGTGATCTCATAACCCACAAAGACAGATGGTTCTCCAAGATCTCTGGTCTTGTAGAGCTTCATGATCTTGTCTTTGTACTGCTGGAGGATGTTCTGGTCAAAAGATAGCAGGAGGAAGTCATCAACCCAGAGGAGGACCCAGATGAGGGGTCTTGTTGTTGGCCCAGGGAGCAGGAAGAGGCCTTGATCAACATCAACTTCTCTAAAGCCAAGTGCTGTCATATCCTCTTTGACTTTCAGATACCACTGCCTGGATGCTTGCTTCAGACCATAGAGGCATTTCCACATGCGGCAAACCCTGTGGTCTTTCTCAAACCCTGGGGGTTGGGAACAATACAGTTCCTCTTCCACTACTCCATTGAGGAATGCTGTGGAGACATCAAGTTGAGCAAGATGAGCTGAGGGGTCTGCAGCCATGGACATGATGTACCTGATGGTGGCATGTTTGGCAACTGGTGCAAATAAATACTTCATCATAGTCCATGCCAGGGCGTTGAGCATATCCTTTTGCTACTAGGCGTGCTTTGTATCTTACTAACTGACCATCCACTGATTGCTTGATGTCAAATACCCATCTAGTGCCTATGGCTTTTGCTCCATGTGGGAGTTCTGCTAGAGTCCAGGTATTCATTTCTGCTAGTGCTGCTAGTTCTGCATCCATGGCAGCCTTCCAATCTTTTGCTTGGGGGCTAGCCAGTGCTTCTCTTTCATTTTTGGGTATGATGATCTGGTCTGCAGCTAGGAAAGCTAGGTGGTTGGGTGCATGTCTTTCTCTGCCACTGCGGCGAGGTTGGGTGAGGGCAGTTTCTGGTGGAGGGGTGGATGCCTGTTGCTGTGCTGGTGCAGGAGAGGTGATTGCATGTTCTGATGCATTGCGTTGTGGTGACATGAGGTTGGGGAGGTCACCTGCCTGGGACTGTGTGGGGTTGTGTTCATTTCCTTGTTCAACATCATTGTTGGGGTGAGGTGCACTGTGTTGTGGGGCAATAGTACCTTGCTGGTGCACTGAACTGGGTAGGTAGCTATCATCTATTTCATCTGGTGATCCCCATGCTCCCATGTTTGCCTTGTTTCTTTCACGCAGTGCATCAATGGCTTTGATTTCTGAGGGGGAATGGGATGGTGAGGGAGTGTCTTCATCTTCAGGTTCACCAGGGGTGTCTTCTTCATACATGCCTAAAATTTCAGCATCTGCATTGGGGAAACCATTCTTTCCTGCCAGGTTCTCAGACTCATTGAAGGTGATGTCTCTAGCATCATAGATCTTATGGTTGGAGTCTACAACTCTGTAAGCTTTTCTGATGTGGGAGTAACCAATGAGTCTAGTGATTTTGGCTGATGGTGCAAACTTCCATGCTCTGGATTTGGGTGGTATGTGGACGTAGGCTGTGCAGCCAATGGTTCTGAGGTGGTCAATCTTAGGCTTGACGCCATGGAACATTTCATAGGGAGTTTTGTCTGAGTCAGAAGTGGGGCTAAGGTTTCTCAAGATGCTAGCATTCTTCACCATGTCAGCCCAGTATCTGTTAGGAAATTTGGATGAGATGAGGAGGGCAGTGGCTCTGTCATGGAGAGTGCGGTTGAGACGGTCTGCTCCTCCATTATTGGCTGGGTTGTTAGGTACTGTGAAGTTGAGGGTAATGCCTTTCTTTTTGCACCAGTTTTTAAACCGGTCGCAGATGTACTCTGATCCATTGTCACAGATAATAGTGCCTATTTTGTTGTCTGTAAGGACTTCATACCGTTCCAGTTCATGCATGGTGTCTTTGGGCACTGTGTGTTTGTTTTTTGTGGAATGTGACTATGGAGTACTTTGAGTGGTCATCTAGAATGCCTTGGAAGTATATGTTGCAATTAAGACTGGGTACTTTCATCTTTCCACTCATGTCAATGTGGATGATTTGCAAGGGTCTTGTGGCACGTGTGGATGATGTAGGACATGGGTTCTTGTCCATTATAGAGAGGACACACACTTCACAAGTTTCTTTCTCATTTTGTTGCAGGCTGCAGTGGTGACATCTGTGCCTGTGACCATGTGTTCAGAAATGAGCCTGACTATCAGCTTGGATAACACTCCGGAGAGTGGACTTTGTGTGTGCAGCACGGCAATCTATAAATGCGGAGACGAGAATAAGTTACAAGCACAGGAGACCCATTAAGGGGCACCAGTGGAGGAAAGGGGGCGGTAGCCTGGAACCTGATCAGGGTACAGGCTAGACAGCGCGTGTCAGAAGAACCGATGACGCAGTCAACAGGAAGCTGACATAGTACTGTCAGGACCGATAGTTCTAAGGGAGTACACGAGGAGTCACCAAGACATAAAACAAGCGAGAGCACCGCTATTCATGCTGATACTCCACCTATGACGCAGGTGACATACAATACTAGTACTCCACCTATGGCACTGGGGACATAGAACTATAAACTGGTAGCAAACAAAAATTATTAAGGAACGGCGGAAAAACAGGAAACCAGAAGAAAGCCTTGTCTAAAATAAAAGGATGAGAAAGGATGAACCAAAAACCACTGTAGTACTCCGAAAATGTAGCAGCAAAAAACTTGGGTCATACCGAGCTGAGCTGAGACCAAAATGGAAATGTAACCATCCATGGTAAGCGCAAAAATACTATTCATCCAGAATAGTAGGCACCAAACCAGAAAATCACAGGGAGGCCAAACAGAAATCAATCCTAATACCAAAGGAAGGGGAACAACGGTGACTGAAAGAACCGAGAACTTAACCTAAAGAGAAGACTGAAAAAATCGTATATCAAAGTTGGGGAACAACGGTATAGAAAACCCGATCCGGGAATAGGAACCTAACGCCAATCAATGATAACCAAAGAGACGGATTGAAATATCGTGTGAGCGCAGCTCACGAGAGAATCAAAGCCTAAAGGACGCAGACAAGAGGACACTAAAGACTACGATGGAAGAAAAAAAAAGTCGATGGAAAAATCCACTACCTTAAAAACTATTCTTAGCATAGAATTCATGACTAGGTTGGGATGAAAAAACCATGATGAACTGGTTTCTCACTCAAAGATGGAAGTAAGAAGATGTATGAAAGTTAATTATCATAAATCCCCAGCTACGGCACTATCGAAAAACAGTCTAAGAGGTGGGTATCGCACCGCAAAGAACTCGTGCACGCAAGACAAACCAAGCGCCTAACTAAAGCAAACCAAACCTGCAGCAACTGAAAAAATCCAAAGGATGCGAAGTTAAAATTTTCAAGAAACTTGTAACCAACAAAGGAAACACAGTTCAATGAACAATAGAAGGGTAGATGTACAACCATAGTACATAAAACCTATTGTCCACCTGAAAAATAGTAAACGCATAAAAAGGACTTCAAAGAATTTACTGCAAAGGATGGACTGAAAGGGCGCTTGAAATACACTGGGAAAACAAGAAAGAGGTGAGCGGCGGTACATCTGCAAGTACAACTGCAAGATTACCCAGCCCACCAATTCACAGTAAAATCCGAAAGGAAACGACTACTGCACTCCACAAAAAGTTCCAATCACATGAGGGGCTGGTGATCTAAAAACAGTGTGGAGTAAAAAGAAATAGCTAATCTATGATGAGCTCCACCGAACGAACCATCTGCCTATGGAACTAAGAGTCAGAAACCATCAAGACGCTATAACGGTGGTCTGAATTAAGTACCACCTTCCACCAAAACCAAGAAAGACAGCTGAAAGGAAGCTGCCTAAACAAAGCGTCGTAACGCTCCACCAATCTAGACTACCCTATAAGTCAGTCTAGGAGGTGCTGAGGAATAGGCACTCACACATAGGGCCATGTTAACCTACGTATGAGAACCAGCAGCACCTAAAACAATGAATCCTGGGTTGACTGTAACACCCCAGCCATACGCAGTATCAAGCTAGACCAGTGTTCAAGATCATCACTTACCCATTCGGCAACGGCTACATCATCACATGGGCTTGACCCGAGTAATCCACCAGGGACGACAGGAGGCGTCGGAATTATCGACACCCGCGAGCCATCCGAGGTGGTCGGAGGTTGGCGACTATTAGTCAATGGACCTGATCCAGGTACCACTATGATCGAAGGCTGTCTAAATCCTAAAGCTTCACCGCTAAAACGTGGCACAGAGGAGGGCCTGGCGACCCCCTGAGATTCGGCTAAGATTATAGTTGGATATCCAACTCCCCCCCGCCCTAAAACTTCACACACAATACAGCAAGATCAGGCCCTGGTCTAGAATGCAACAATGATACATCCAGCCAGGCCAGCCAACAACAATTGGGGTTGTTAAAGGGCGTAGGGAATTATCGGTAACACATAACATATCACCGTTTGATGACAGGAGGGATGCAAGCGGGCACGGGGACCCATACTAAAGGGAGAACCCAGGAAGACAGTTTAGAACTGAACTGGAGATAGAGAGTACATCACTACTCACTACTAACTGGCGCAACATTGGAAACCCAAATATAATAACCCTTACTCACCAGGGAATACCCAACCAGTCTACCAAATAATACCTTTCTAACTAGCTTGTTGCGTGACTGCCCAATACTAAGATGACATAGCAAGGGCAACCAAACAAACGCAACAACGACACATCAGGTGCAACCCCAAAGAAAAGCTCCGAAGGAGTCTTGTCTCCCTGGATGAACACGCGATTGCAAAGATAACACACTAGCACCATGCTGAGCAGTGTCATCATCAACAACTCATGCATGCCCCAACTAATCGAGATCAACCATGCATCTATACCACTTAACTAAAAATTCCTAAGCCCTATCAGAACTCAAACACTTGAACCCAAACTCACGTAGCTAAGGCATACACCTAAGGGGGGAACCAGGGGCACGGCAAGACAAAGTAGTAACCTCTGACGAACCACGGAACGCACCCAGGGGTCACAAGGAGCCTAAGAGAGAAAAATATCCACCAAGATATCATGCCAAAGATCCTCCACGGCCGCTGGACTAGGGCCAGGACGGCGTCCACTGCGGCCTGTAGCATGGGCGAAGTCCGGCGCTGCGAGACCTGGGATCACAGAAGGTGGGGAAGCGTTAGGTCGAAGTCGAGATTTGAGGTATGGGAAAAAAGGAGACGAGAATGACAGTGCAGCAAGTCGCACCTGGTGCAGAAAATCGCACCAATGGCAGAAAATCGCAAATCGCAAGGGCAGAATTCGAACATTTATCGCTAGGATGCGAAGAGCAGAGCCGAGGCATGTAAAGGTCCTAATATCCCGCCGTCGATGATCAGTCAATCTCAAGTCCCCCCCTCTATCGCTCGACTCACCCGGTTGGGGGGTAGAGGGAGCAGCACCCGTAGTGGTGCTGACCATACCCCCCTGCTTCCTACCACCTCCAGAATCTCCAGGTCCAGACGCGTAGGTCGTCCTCCTCTGGCGAATCCTACGGCAGTGCCGGCGATCCGCCAGTTTGATCGAAAAATTTCTCCAGAAGGTAGCAAAGAGCCACTAGAGCGCAAGTTCATGCCAGGAGCCGACCGTCGGCTGGGCAGAGCAAAGGGGGCAAAGACGACGTAGACATCAGCAGGGAGCTTGGTCGGCTTGGCAACCTCCGGTATGCAGGCAGAGCCTCAAACACCGGAGAAAGGTTAGCGACGTCAAGGACGCGAGCAGACGAAGACGGGGTATCTCCACCGATGTCCAGGCTAGTCGCCGACTTGAGTCTGCACGTCACAGTCATCTACGACAGACGGGAGGAGGCGACAGACGGCAGGGGAGGAAAAAGAAGAGAAGATGGAGGAATGACCGGGGGGGGTTACTTCCACGATGGCGGAAGGACTCTCATGACCGCTAGCAGAGGCAGCTGGTGCACAAACGTCTAGCCAATCATCAAGAGGAGCCGTTCCTCCGTGGGAAGGATTGGTCGCAGCCATCGCTGAGAATGATACTGCGCATCCCGCGCGTCCAGGAAAGACCATCCATGTCATGGAGTTTCTCAAAATGGCGGGAGGTCCTCGCGGAAGTTGCATCGTAAAGCAGTGGTAGTAAATGAAGGACCGTATAACCTATCAGCTTGGATAACACTCCGGAGAGTGGACTTTGTCTGTGCAGCACGCCAATCTATAAATGCGGAGACGAGAATAAGTTACAAGCTCAGGAGACCCATTAAGGGGCACCAGTGGAGGAAAGGGGGCGGTAGCCTGGAACCTGATCAGGATACAGGCTAGACAGCGCGTGTCAGAAGAACCGATGACGCAGTCAACAGGAAGCTGACATAGTACTGTCAGGACCGATAGTTCTAAGGGAGTACACGAGGAGTCACCAAGACATAAAACAAGCGAGAGCACCGCTATTCATGCTGATACTCCACCTATGACGCAGGTGACATACAATACTAGTACTCCACCTATGGCACTGGGGACATAGAACTATAAACTGGTAGCAAACAAAAATTAATAAGGAACGGCGGAAAAACAGGAAACCAGAGGAAAGCCTTGTCTGAAATAAAAGGATGAGAAAGGATGAACCAAAAACCACTGTAGTACTCCGAAAATGTAGCAGCAAAAAACTTGGGTCATACCGAGCTGAGCTGAGACCAAAATGGAAATGTAACCATCCATGGTAAGCGCAAAAATACTATTCATCCAGAATAGTAGGCACCAAACCAGAAAATCACAGGGAGGCCAAACAGAAATCAATCCTAATACCAAAGGAAGGGGAACAACGGTGACTGAAAGAACCGAGAACTTAACCTAAAGAGAAGACTGAAAAAATCGTATATCAAAGTTGGGGAACAACGGTATAGAAAACCCGATCCGGGAATAGGAACCTAACGCCAATCAATGATAACCAAAGAGACGGATTGAAATATCGTGTGAGCGCAGCTCACGAGAGAATCAAAGCCTAAAGGACGCAGACAAGAGGACACTAAAGACTACGATGGAAGAAAAAAAAAGTCGATGGAAAAATCCACTACCTTAAAAACTATTCTTAGCATAGAATTCATGACTAGGTTGGGATGAAAAAACCATGATGAACTGGTTTCTCACTCAAAGATGGAAGTAAGAAGATGTATGAAAGTTAATTATCATAAATCCCCAGCTACGGCACTATCGAAAAACAGTCTAAGAGGTGGGTATCGCACCGCAAAGAACTCGTGCACGCAAGACAAACCAAGCGCCTAACTAAAGCAAACCAAACCTGCAGCAACTGAAAAAATCCAAAGGATGCGAAGTTAAAATTTTCAAGAAACTTGTAACCAACAAAGGAAACACAGTTCAATGAACAATAGAAGGGTAGATGTACAACCATAGTACATAAAACCTATTGTCCACCTGAAAAATAGTAAACGCATAAAAAGGACTTCAAAGAATTTACTGCAAAGGATGGACTGAAAGGGCGCTTGAAATACACTGGGAAAACAAGAAAGAGGTGAGCGGCGGTACATCTGCAAGTACAACTGCAAGATTACCCAGCCCACCAATTCACAGTAAAATCCGAAAGGAAACGACTACTGCACTCCACAAAAAGTTCCAATCACATGAGGGGCTGGTGATCTAAAAACAGTGTGGAGTAAAAAGAAATAGCTAATCTATGATGAGCTCCACCGAACGAACCATCTGCCTATGGAACTAAGAGTCAGAAACCATCAAGACGCTATAACGGTGGTCTGAATTAAGTACCACCTTCCACCAAAACCAAGAAAGACAGCTGAAAGGAAGCTGCCTAAACAAAGCGTCGTAACGCTCCACCAATCTAGACTACCCTATAAGTCAGTCTAGGAGGTGCTGAGGAATAGGCACTCACACATAGGGCCATGTTAACCTACGTATGAGAACCAGCAGCACCTAAAACAATGAATCCTGGGTTGACTGTAACACCCCAGCCATACGCAGTATCAAGCTAGACCAGTGTTCAAGATCATCACTTACCCATTCGGCAACGGCTACATCATCACATGGGCTTGACCCGAGTAATCCACCAGGGACGACAGGAGGCGTCGGAATTATCGACACCCGCGAGCCATCCGAGGTGGTCGGAGGTTGGCGACTATTAGTCAATGGACCTGATCCAGGTACCACTATGATCGAAGGCTGTCTAAATCCTAAAGCTTCACCGCTAAAACGTGGCACAGAGGAGGGCCTGGCGACCCCCTGAGATTCGGCTAAGATTATAGTTGGATATCCAACTCCCCCCCGCCCTAAAACTTCACACACAATACAGCAAGATCAGGCCCTGGTCTAGAATGCAACAATGATACATCCAGCCAGGCCAGCCAACAACAATTGGGGTTGTTAAAGGGCGTAGGGAATTATCGGTAACACATAACATATCACCGTTTGATGACAGGAGGGATGCAAGCGGGCACGGGGACCCATACTAAAGGGAGAACCCAGGAAGACAGTTTAGAACTGAACTGGAGATAGAGAGTACATCACTACTCACTACTAACTGGCGCAACATTGGAAACCCAAATATAATAACCCTTACTCACCAGGGAATACCCAACCAGTCTACCAAATAATACCTTTCTAACTAGCTTGTTGCGTGACTGCCCAATACTAAGATGACATAGCAAGGGCAACCAAACAAACGCAACAACGACACATCAGGTGCAACCCCAAAGAAAAGCTCCGAAGGAGTCTTGTCTCCCTGGATGAACACGCGATTGCAAAGATAACACACTAGCACCATGCTGAGCAGTGTCATCATCAACAACTCATGCATGCCCCAACTAATCGAGATCAACCATGCATCTATACCACTTAACTAAAAATTCCTAAGCCCTATCAGAACTCAAACACTTGAACCCAAACTCACGTAGCTAAGGCATACACCTAAGGGGGGAACCAGGGGCACGGCAAGACAAAGTAGTAACCTCTGACGAACCACGGAACGCACCCAGGGGTCACAAGGAGCCTAAGAGAGAAAAATATCCACCAAGATATCATGCCAAAGATCCTCCACGGCCGCTGGACTAGGGCCAGGACGGCGTCCACTGCGGCCTGTAGCATGGGCGAAGTCCGGCGCTGCGAGACCTGGGATCACAGAAGGTGGGGAAGCGTTAGGTCGAAGTCGAGATTTGAGGTATGGGAAAAAAGGAGACGAGAATGACAGTGCAGCAAGTCGCACCTGGTGCAGAAAATCGCACCAATGGCAGAAAATCGCAAATCGCAAGGGCAGAATTCGAACATTTATCGCTAGGATGCGAAGAGCAGAGCCGAGGCATGTAAAGGTCCTAATATCCCGCCGTCGATGATCAGTCAATCTCAAGTCCCCCCCTCTATCGCTCGACTCACCCGGTTGGGGGGTAGAGGGAGCAGCACCCGTAGTGGTGCTGACCATACCCCCCTGCTTCCTACCACCTCCAGAATCTCCAGGTCCAGACGCGTAGGTCGTCCTCCTCTGGCGAATCCTACGGCAGTGCCGGCGATCCGCCAGTTTGATCGAAAAATTTCTCCAGAAGGTAGCAAAGAGCCACTAGAGCGCAAGTTCATGCCAGGAGCCGACCGTCGGCTGGGCAGAGCAAAGGGGGCAAAGACGACGTAGACATCAGCAGGGAGCTTGGTCGGCTTGGCAACCTCCGGTATGCAGGCAGAGCCTCAAACACCGGAGAAAGGTTAGCGACGTCAAGGACGCGAGCAGACGAAGACGGGGTATCTCCACCGATGTCCAGGCTAGTCGCCGACTTGAGTCTGCACGTCACAGTCATCTACGACAGACGGGAGGAGGCGACAGACGGCAGGGGAGGAAAAAGAAGAGAAGATGGAGGAATGACCGGGGGGGGTTACTTCCACGATGGCGGAAGGACTCTCATGACCGCTAGCAGAGGCAGCTGGTGCACAAACGTCTAGCCAATCATCAAGAGGAGCCGTTCCTCCGTGGGAAGGATTGGTCGCAGCCATCGCTGAGAATGATACTGCGCATCCCGCGCGTCCAGGAAAGACCATCCATGTCATGGAGTTTCTCAAAATGGCGGGAGGTCCTCGCGGAAGTTGCATCGTAAAGCAGTGGTAGTAAATGAAGGACCGTATAACCTATCAGCTTGGATAACACTCCGGAGAGTGGACTTTGTCTGTGCAGCACGCCAATCTATAAATGCGGAGACGAGAATAAGTTACAAGCTCAGGAGACCCATTAAGGGGCACCAGTGGAGGAAAGGGGGCGGTAGCCTGGAACCTGATCAGGATACAGGCTAGACAGCGCGTGTCAGAAGAACCGATGACGCAGTCAACAGGAAGCTGACATAGTACTGTCAGGACCGATAGTTCTAAGGGAGTACACGAGGAGTCACCAAGACATAAAACAAGCGAGAGCACCGCTATTCATGCTGATACTCCACCTATGACGCAGGTGACATACAATACTAGTACTCCACCTATGGCACTGGGGACATAGAACTATATAACTGGTAGCAAACAAAAATTAATAAGGAACGGCGGAAAAACAGGAAACCAGAGGAAAGCCTTGTCTGAAATAAAAGGATGAGAAAGGATGAACCAAAAACCACTGTAGTACTCCGAAAATGTAGCAGCAAAAAACTTGGGTCATACCGAGCTGAGCTGAGACCAAAATGGAAATGTAACCATCCATGGTAAGCGCAAAAATACTATTCATCCAGAATAGTAGGCACCAAACCAGAAAATCACAGGGAGGCCAAACAGAAATCAATCCTAATACCAAAGGAAGGGGAACAACGGTGACTGAAAGAACCGAGAACTTAACCTAAAGAGAAGACTGAAAAAATCGTATATCAAAGTTGGGGAACAACGGTATAGAAAACCCGATCCGGGAATAGGAACCTAACGCCAATCAATGATAACCAAAGAGACGGATTGAAATATCGTGTGAGCGCAGCTCACGAGAGAATCAAAGCCTAAAGGACGCAGACAAGAGGACACTAAAGACTACGATGGAAGAAAAAAAAAGTCGATGGAAAAATCCACTACCTTAAAAACTATTCTTAGCATAGAATTCATGACTAGGTTGGGATGAAAAAACCATGATGAACTGGTTTCTCACTCAAAGATGGAAGTAAGAAGATGTATGAAAGTTAATTATCATAAATCCCCAGCTACGGCACTATCGAAAAACAGTCTAAGAGGTGGGTATCGCACCGCAAAGAACTCGTGCACGCAAGACAAACCAAGCGCCTAACTAAAGCAAACCAAACCTGCAGCAACTGAAAAAATCCAAAGGATGCGAAGTTAAAATTTTCAAGAAACTTGTAACCAACAAAGGAAACACAGTTCAATGAACAATAGAAGTGACAGAGTTCAGGGGACGTGAGGAGACCAGGAACGAAGTGTTTAGACAACTGGACAGTTAAAAGAGCCGAGGGACGCCTCTTGAGAGAGGAGTCCTGACGGCAAACCCCGGAACCCTTAGGTTACGGGGAAGGACAGACGAGATAGGTTGCGTAGCCAATAGGACAGGTAGAACCAACGAACAGCTAAAGCTGACACTCCACCTGTTCTAACTGTCAAGGAAATTATACTTTCAAACCTTTAACAATAAACTTCGAAAAAGAAATCTGAAACTCAAAAGCAAGCAGAAAATAAATTTAAGAGAGAGAGATGATATTGGAAGTATCGGTGTCGCCTCAAGGGCGACACCGATACTTCCAATATCATTCTAAGATTTAACCAACCTAAATGTTCATCTAGGGAGGGGAAAGAGCGCAGAATAGTACCACACTCCACCTAACTGAAGCAACCTCTATTTAAGCCAATCAGGGCTAAAAGAGGTAAAACAGTTACTCAGACCTTGCAGGCTCCATCCTTGGACCACAGGTGTAACAATCCCAAAACCAGGTGCAATTTCTACCCAAAAGAGGGGAAATCAAACAAAAATAATAATAATTCCAAACAGATCTACCAGCGAGGTAGTCATGACCAGAGACTCGAGGTAAAATCAACCCCCAAAATCCAGTGCGACAGGTCTATACAAACTACATACCCATTCACCATCGCTACAGGATTGGAGTCGTACAACACTCGAGGTGAAGCAAGGGGCAGTAGACCTGAAGCAAATTAATATTCTGAAATCACCGCAGGTGGGCATCGAAACCCGCGACTCCCGCAGAGAGCACAAACCTGAACTGCAGAAAAATCACTGTAAATCAATAAACCTAGGGCGAAGCTTGTACTTGACCAAACCAAGCATACCATTCATACTCCAAAAAACCTCTGCGGGGAGAGGCTTAGTGAAAGTATCTGCCAACTGCAAGGAGGTATGCACCTTAGTAACACCGATGCGCTGGCTTAGAACCAAATCCTTGATGTAGTGATGCATTATATCTATGTGTTTAGCCTTGCTTTCAAGCTTGTAGTCCTCTGTCCAGGACAGAGCTACCGTGGCATCACATTTGATAGTAATCAAGTGAACAGGCAATCCCAGGTCTACCCTAAGATGCTTGAGCCACTGAACTTCCCTCGCACAACCAGCCAAAGCTTGATACTCAGCTTCCCCAGTACTAACTGCAGGGGTGATTTGTCGCTTGGATACCCAATTGACAATTCCACCAGAAGCTAGAAAAGCAAGACCAGTTTGAGATCTCCTGTCCTCCGGATCCTCACCAAAAGATGCATCACTGTAAGCAAGGAGCTCAAATTTTGGGTCATGAGTGTAGGCAATACCAATATAAGTATGCTTGCGAAGGTACACCAGAACCCTCAGAGCTGCATTCCAGTGAGCCTGAGTAGGTGCTGCTGTGAATCTAGAAAGTTGACTAACAGCAAAAGCAATATCAGGTCTTGTGCACGTGGACAAGTAGATGAGGCTACCAACCAGAGATGCGTACAAAGTGTTGTTAGGTAGAACAGGACTGCCAATGGCATGAACTGTAACTGACTTAGACACCATGGGCACCTCAGACGTAGCCTTCAACTTCTCTTCCCCTGCATTAAGCTTGAACCGCTCAACCATCCCATTAATAGCATTATGCTGACTGAGTACAATCTTCACACACCGCCCCTCATCATCAAGGGTAACATTACAGTCCAAAGAGAGGAACTGTTCAGGTACTCCCATTTCTGTAATAACCCACCCGTTATTACGCAAGATGGTAATAAGTGCATCATAGAGCACGAGCTCATCAACAGCAATCCAAAAGTCGTCGACATATGTCAGGACCCAGGACCACAGGCCATCAGCATCCAGGCGCACAAAAAGTGCTGGATCAGAGAGCGTCGGTCGGAAACCTGCAAGGCGAAGAACCTGCAGGACATTGTCATGCCAAGCTCTAGGGGCCTGCTTCAATCCATACAAGCTCTTCACAATGCGACAAACCAGGGGTTTTCCATTAGGCCCAACCTTGATGAAGCCGTCAGGCTGCCTCAAGTACAATTTGAGGTTGGGATCTATCACTCCATGAAGGAATGCAGTCTTCACATCAATTTGCCTGGAGAACATCTTACGATGAACAACACCTGCAAGTAACACCCTCAAAGTCGCTTTAGAGGTGACCGGAGCAAAAGTCTGGTCGTACTCAATACCAGGACGCTGCATGTAACCTCTAGCCACAAAACGCGCTTTGTAGCGCTCCACTCTTCCATCCTTACCCAACTTTTTAGTAAATAACCATCTGGCAGACATAAGTCTGTACTCATCCCCAGGATGAGGCTCCAGAATCCAAGTACCATGACCCTCGAGGGAAGCGATTTCATCTCTCATTGCTAGCTGCCACTCTTCCCTCTCAGGGTTATCGAGCGCTATAGCTTGAGCATAAGAAAGCTCACACTGGATGGAGATAAAAGCAGCACCAACTGGTTCTGGTACCTCTTCTGCAGAACCATCAACAGACGGGGATGGAGGGGATCGCTCCACGTCATCAGAAGTATCACCAGCAATAGAAGGAGAAGGGGAAGGAACTAAAACATCAGGAACCGTAACATCTGGCACTGAAGGGTATCGCTTCAATACCGATTCATCTAATAAACCAAACTCAGGAACCTCCCCACGCATCCTCCCACTTGATCTAACTCCAAGAGCAGAAGGAAGAGGGGGTGGACGAGGCTCCCGAGGTGTAACCTTTGAGAGCAGTGATTGTATCACTCTCCCAGGAGGTAGCTCTGGACGTCGAACGTCCGGCGCATCTCCCACATCACCTAACCCAATCCAACCTGGGGCTGGCATGCTCATAGCAGACGCTAGAGTAGAATCACTGGCTGTATCACTAGAGTCAACATTACCTAAGTCACTAGGCAGTTGCTCATCCCGAGCAATAGGAAGCTGCAGAACCTCAGGCTCGAACAATGGGTTACCACTAACAAGGAAAGGAGTCTCTACAATTTTATCTAGGCCGCTAGCTCCACCTTCTCCCCTTAAATCACTAACAGCCAGGACAGAGGGTGGGAGGATAGAGAATGGAAGGCAGCGAGTCGGAATAATTTCCGCAGTCTTAGTGTCAGGCACAAAAACAGGGGAGACATTGGGGGCAGCAGCCTGCCGAGAACGTAGGTTCATATGGAAAACTGCTCCCACATCTGTTTCCATCTGCCCTGAGTCCTGTAGAAGATATTCTAATGCTGCCGGTTCAGTACGCCCCTCAGTGACGGCCAAGGGAGAACCAGAAGCAAAAGAACTCCCATCATACACCAATTGCCCATCGACGGGCACTGGGCCAGTGCCCTCAAAAAAGGTCACGTCACGAGCCTCAATCACTTTGTGCAACTTTGGAATCCAGACCTGGTAGGCCTTCGACACCACACTATACCCCACCAGTCTACCCTGGATACTCTTAGGATCTAATTTCCCCCGCTTCTTCCCATCTAGTAGGGTTACATAGGCTATACACCCAAAGACGCGGAGGTGGGACACCTCGGGGACGCGCTGATAGAAAAGCTCATACGGAGTCTTTCCATCTTTCGTCTTTGTGGGTAACCGATTTCGAAGGTACGAAGCAGTCAAGAAGGCATAGGGCCAGAAACCCTTGCTCATCCCTGATTCTATCAGCATCGTACGAGCCATAGCAGCAACTACCCCATTGAACCTCTCAGCAACCCCGTTTTGCTGTGGGCAATACACGCTACTATGTTCGTACGTCGCATTTCCCTCATGAAGCCAGTCTACAAACCATTTGACCAAAAACTCTTTTGCTTGGTCCCCCCTAAGCGTTCGAAATGCTACCCCTAAAAGTTCCGCACTCCACTTCTTAATCGTAAATTGGATCTGCCATGTAGCATCCGATTTCAGTCTAATCGGAATAACCGCACTCCACCCAGAAAAATCATCAACTATGACAAGAAGATAAAGTTCCCCTCTCAACCCAGCACTGAACGGCCCCATGATATCAATATGTATCAATTCGAGCGGCGCGTGAGTATTCCTAGTACGATTTGGGTATGGTTTGCGTATGGCCTTACCCAAACAACATGCATCACAAGGGTCCTGTGAGAACTTTTGAAGTGCAGCCCTGGTAAAGTTGGGTCCGCCAGTAACAGTGCCGGAGTGATTAACGGGTGCATAGCAGGTTGACCAGGATGGCCAAATCTGCGGTGCCACAGTTTCGCACTGCCACGACAAGTAACTGCAGGATCGCCTTGACCAGGAGTAACAGTTTCAGCAGAAAACGCCGCAGGAGAGGGTCGAACTCGCGACGCCCACGGATGAGAACCAGGGGTAGCGCAGTATACCGATTCGAAGTGGTAAACACCAGACGTGGTGGCTGGGACAGTCCAAAGAGTTCTAGACCCTCTGGTGGCAATACAACGATCTGCATCAAAACTAATGATACAACCCTGGGACCTAGCCGTAGCATTTACACTGAGAAGGTTAACAGGACAATTAGGTATGTAGAGCACATTGTCGATGGTAATGGGGGCCTCAAGCCACTCATTACATAGTTCAATGGTTCCAATACCAACTGCCTGCTGAACAACACCATCTCCAAATCTAACAGAGGGGCAATTTGCCTGATATCTGATGGATTTAAAGAGGGTGACGTCCCCAGTCAAACTCCGACTAGCCCCACTGTCTAAGTACCAGGTAGCTTCGACACAATCATCAGCCTGAGCAGGCGCCCAGGCTGTTTCAACACTAATGAGAACGGGTAAGGGGGGGGTTGCATCTCACTTCTTTGCAAGTAGAGCCATCTGAGCCATCAATGCGGTATATTCAGCACGGCTGACTGGTGCAGCTCCTCCTCCACCTCGTGGTGGTGGCTT
Source organism: Chlamydomonas sp. ICE-L (assembly GCA_013435795.1). Classification (NCBI taxonomy): domain Eukaryota; kingdom Viridiplantae; phylum Chlorophyta; class Chlorophyceae; order Chlamydomonadales; family Chlamydomonadaceae; genus Chlamydomonas; species Chlamydomonas sp. ICE-L. The sequence goes on along the minus strand of JACBWV010000946.1, from coordinate 168,137 downwards.
CTTCTGACCGCCACGACCTCCACGAGCAGCACCACGAGGGCGAAGCTTCGGGAACTGCGTCCAGCAAGTTTCCGAAGCGTGTCCAGGGCGAGGGCAGTAGATGCACTGCGGCACTCCACTGCCCTGAGGTAATCCTGCAGCAGCCATTGCTGGCAAAGGGGAGGGTAGGTGAGTGGGGGTTGATTTGACCCATGGTGGGTAGTGAGGGTGATTAGACAGCAGCCTCTGGTTTGCTGTGTCTATGGACTCATAACGATATTGCACTTCAGCAAACGTGATCTGATTCTCAACAAACTCAGGACCACTGAACATGGTCAGCAAACCAGAAAATCGAGGATGAGATGCACCAGCGATCGCGATCTCAATACATTGAAATTCGGAAACTGTTGTACCCGATTTGAGTAGCATGAGTGCCAACCTTTTCACCCTATTGAAATAGGTTGTAGGGGATTCAGAGTAGGTCATCTGAACCGCCCTCAAATCAGCTACCAGTTTCGGTCCCAATCTACGAGCATGCTGCACTGCCCACGACTCCACCTCATCATAGATCTCCTGACAAGAACCATAGTGCCTAAAGACCTCCTGTAACTCCTTGCTCATTGTGAGTAACATGTAGGAAAAAGCCTTTTCCTCATTGCTAACCCACACATCAGAGCCATCATGTAACCTAAGCCTGGCCTCAGCCCCATCTAGAGCCCTGATGGCCTCAGCATCAGAAACACGATCAGGAAAATGAAAGTCAACAGGAGGCAGGGGTGTCCTAGAAGCCTGCTTGAGGCGCTGCAATTTTGACATCTGCTGATTCAGTTCAACTCGGTACGCCTCTACATTCCTATCCATCTCTTCCTCCGTCAACGGAATCAAATCAGGGTCACCCCTCAAATCCCACTTGAGCACTGCACTCGCGGACGTCTTACCCGCGAGGGGATTGACCCAAGAACGCCTGGCGGCATTCTCAGTATCAATCCCCGGTTCACCTCCACCTTCTTCACCAGCAATGCCTGTCACAGAAGAGACCTCAGACGAGTCCTTCTGTGACAGGCATTGCTGGTGAAGAAGGTGGAGGTGAACCGGGGATTGATACTGAGAATGCCGCCAGGCGTTCTTGGGTCAATCCCCTCGCGGGTAAGACGTCCGCGAGTGCAGTGCTCAAGTGGGATTTGAGGGGTGACCCTGATTTGATGCCAATAAGGCACTCGTGTCCTAGTAGTATACGCTGACAATAATGATAATGCAGTGGTTAGCGTGATGGGCCCATAACCTGACAGAGTTCAGGGGACGTGAGGAGACCGGGAACGAAGTGTTTAGACAACTGGACAGTTAAAAGAGCCGAGGGACGCCTCTTGAGAGAGGAGTCCTGACGGCAAACCCCGGAACCCTTAGGTTACGGGGAAGGACAGACGCGATAGGTTGCGTAGCCAATAGGACAGGTAGAACCAACGAACAGCTAAAGCTGACAAGAAGGGTAGATGTACAACCATAGTACATAAAACCTATTGTCCACCTGAAAAATAGTAAACGCATAAAAAGGACTTCAAAGAATTTACTGCAAAGGATGGACTGAAAGGGCGCTTGAAATACACTGGGAAAACAAGAAAGAGGTGAGCGGCGGTACATCTGCAAGTACAACTGCAAGATTACCCAGCCCACCAATTCACAGTAAAATCCGAAAGGAAACAACTACTACACTCCACAAAAAGTTCCAATCACATGAGGGGCTGGTGATCTAAAAACAGTGTGGAGTAAAAAGAAATAGCTAATCTATGATGAGCTCCACCGAACGAACCATCTGCCTATGGAACTAAGAGTCAGAAACCATCAAGACGCTATAACGGTGGTCTGAATTAAGTACCACCTTCCACCAAAACCAAGAAAGACAGCTGAAAGGAAGCTGCCTAAACAAAGCGTCGTAACGCTCCACCAATCTAGACTACCCTATAAGTCAGTCTAGGAGGTGCTGAGGAATAGGCACTCACACATAGGGCCATGTTAACCTACGTATGAGAACCAGCAGCACCTAAAACAATGAATCCTGGGTTGACTGTAACACCCCAGCCATACGCAGTATCAAGCTAGACCAGTGTTCAAGATCATCACTTACCCATTCGGCAACGGCTACATCATCACATGGGCTTGACCCGAGTAATCCACCAGGGACGACAGGAGGCGTCGGAATTATCGACACCCGCGAGCCATCCGAGGTGGTCGGAGGTTGGCGACTATTAGTCAATGGACCTGATCCAGGTACCACTATGATCGAAGGCTGTCTAAATCCTAAAGCTTCACCGCTAAAACGTGGCACAGAGGAGGGCCTGGCGACCCCCTGAGATTCGGCTAAGATTATAGTTGGATATCCAACTCCCCCCCGCCCTAAAACTTCACACACAATACAGCAAGATCAGGCCCTGGTCTAGAATGCAACAATGATACATCCAGCCAGGCCAGCCAACAACAATTGGGGTTGTTAAAGGGCGTAGGGAATAACCGGTAACACATAACATATCACCGTTTGATGACAGGAGGGATGCAAGCGGGCACGGGGACCCATACTAAAGGGAGAACCCAGGAAGACAGTTTAGAACTGAACTGGAGATAGAAAGTACATCACTACTCACTACTAACTGGCGCAACATTGGAAACCCAAATACAATAACCCTTACTCACCAGGGAATACCCAACCAGTCTACCAAATAATGCCTTTCTAACTAGCTTTTTGCGTGACTGCCCAATACTAAGATTACATAGCAAGGGCAATCAAACAAACGCAACAACGACACATCAGGTGAAACCCCAAAGAAAAGCTCCGAAGGAGTCTTGTCTCCCTAGATGAACACGCGATTGCAAAGATAACACACTAGCACCATGCTGAGCAGTGTCATCATCAACAACTCATGCATGCCCCAACTAATCGAGATCAACCATGCATCTATACCACTTAACTAAAAATTCCTAAGCCCTATCAGAACTCAAACACTTGAACCCAAACTTACGTAGCTAAGGCATACACCTCAGGGGGGAACCAGGGGCACGGGAAGACAAAGTAGTAACATCTGTCGAACCACGGAACGCACCCAGGGGTCACAAGGAGCCTAAGAGAGAAAAATATCCACCAAGATATCATGCCAAAGATCCTCCACGGCCGCTGGACTAGGGCCAGGATGGCGTCCACTGCGGCCTGTAGCATGGGCGAAGTCCGGCGCTGCGAGACCTGGGATCACAGAAGGTGTGGAAGCGTTAGGTCGAAGTCGAGATTTGAGGTATGGGAAAAAGGAGACGAGAATGACAGTGCAGCAAGTCACACCTGGTGCAGAAAATCGCACCAATGGCAGAAAATCGCAAATCGCAAGGGCAGAATTCGAACATTTATCGCTAGGATGCGAAGAGCAGAGCCGAGGCATGTAAAGGTCCTAATATCCCGCCGTCGATGATCAGTCAATCCCAAGTCCCCCCCTCTATCGCTCGACTCACCCGGTTGGGGGGTAGAGGGAGCAGCACCCGTAGTGGTGCTGACCATACCCCCCTGCTTCCTACCACCTCCAGAATCTCCAGGTCAAGACGCGTAGGTCGTCCTCCTCTGGCGAATCCTACGGCAGTGCCGGCGATCCGCCAGCTTGATCGAAAAAGTCTCCAGAAGGTAGCAAAGAGCCACTAGAGCGCAAGCTCATGCCAGTAGCCGACCGTCGGCTGGGCAGAGCAAAGGGGGCAAAGACGACGTAGACATCAGCAGGGAGCTTGGTCGGCTTGGCAACCTCCGGTATGCAGGCAGAGCCTCAAACACCGGAGAAAGGTTAGCGACGTCAAGGACGCGAGCAGACGAAGACGGGGTATCTCCACCGATGTCCAGGCTAGTCGCCGACTTGAGTCTGCACGTCACAGTCATCTACGACAGACGGGAGGAGGCGACAGACGGCAGGGGGAGGAAAAGGAAGAGAAGATGGAGGAATGACCGGGGGGGGTTACTTCCACGATGGCGGAAGGACTCTCATGACCGCTAGCAGAGGCAGCTGGTGCACAAACGTCTAGCCAATCATCAAGAGGAGCCGTTCCTCCGTGGGAAGGATTGGTCGCAGCCATCGCTGAGAATGATACTGCGCATCCCGCGCGTCCAGGAAAGACCATCCATGTCATGGAGTTTCTCAAAATGGCGGGAGGTCCTCGCGGAAGTTGCATCGCAAAGCAGTGGTAGTAAATGAAGGGCCGTATAACCTATCAGCTTGGATAACACTCCGGAGAGTGGACTTTGTGTGTGCAGCACGCCAATCTATAAATGCGGAGACGAGAATAAGTTACAAGCACAGGAGACCCATTAAGGGGCACCAGTGGAGGAAAGGGGGCGGTAGCCTGGAACCTGATCAGGGTACAGGCTAGACAGCGCGTGTCAGAAGAACCGATGACGCAGTCAACAGGAAGCTGACATAGTACTGTCAGGACCGATAGTTCTAAGGGAGTACACGAGGAGTCACCAAGACATAAAACAAGCGAGAGCACCGCTATTCATGCTGATACTGACTAAACTGCTGTAAGAAAGGTGACCCGTTCTGTTGTGGAGAAGTTCTGCTGTTTGTTGGGTATTTCTGGAAATGGCGGCCATCACAATGTTCAGACATGTCCCATGGATAAGGGTATTGTCAGGGACAAGGGTGGGAGTGAGGTATAGATTCTTGTTCTTTGAACCAGTGATGATGACTTTGTTATTGATGGTTATGGTGCAGGCCTGAGAATCAAACTGAACTAACATGGAGGGATTTGCTTTGATGGCTGCAGCCATAGACATGAGGTTAGGAGTGTTAGGGTCATCATTGAGATGAACATTTCTGAGTTTGTGAATCTTTCCATTGTCTCCTCTGATCAGAGCATTGCCAGATCTGGTGATGTGTGTATAACCTAATGCAGTCTGTACTCTGATATGGGGGAATATGTCATGTATGTCATACAACAGGGATTCATCGCCTGTCATGTGGGAGGTAGCTCCAGTGTCCATGATCCAGTTTACTGCCATGCGGTCTGTGCGTGGGGAGGCATTAAGGGCATACGAAGGAGACTGAGGTGAAGGAGGGGTAGATGCAGGTTCGTCATATGCTGGCACATTGGATGCGGCTGATTCGGCTGCGGCAGGGGAATGCTGTCGGGGTGTGGATGTGGTATCATATTTGGATCGAAGTGCTGCTAGGATGTCATCAGGGTCGTTATGGAACTTGACCATTCGCCTGATAGGTTCTGAAAGGTGGGCAAGGATGTATTCGATCTGAAACTCAACTAGTTTGTGATCTCCAGGGGCAAAATAGTAGGGGGATACCTTGAGTTCATCTTCCATAGATGCGAGCCAATCTTGGAAGAAGTGTTGGTGGAAGATGAAGGTCGGACGACGCTCAGGCGCAGCGGTTGCAGCAGGCCGCATAGTGAGGCGACGTAGCAGTTGCAGAGGTGAAGCGGCAAAGGTTGCGTTTGCAACGGGATGTAGGAGAGGGGCAGGAGACAGTCGGAAGTGGAAACCAACTGGGGAGAGAGCTGGAGAGTGGAGAGGTTAGGAGGCGTTGGAGAGACGGCTGAGATTGCGTAAGCAACGGGACGTGGGAGATGGGGAAGGGGGTGGTGGGGGGCGCAGTGGAGGTAGAGATTGTTGTCAGGGGGGGTGGGGGTGTGTGTGTGTGTGGGGGGGGGGGGGGGGGGGGGGGGGTTGCTGGAGGACAGCTTGATGCTCTAGGGAGCAGGATCACCGGGCGAACGGCTGATATACCGCACAAGAGTTGTGTCCCGAGGGGGAGATTCTTGTCGGGTGGAGCTTTCTTCACTCCTTTCAATTGAGGCACTCCGCGCGACAGCAATCAAAATGTCCTTCAGCTCGGAATAGCGTCGAGCAAGGGCAATCTAAAGCGAAAGGACCGTAACCTGTTCCGGTTCCGGAGTTTGTGCAAAGCACAGAGACGAGGGGAAGACGGTAAGGATAAGATCTTTACAGTTAGATAAGCATTCGATCAATGCGCTAGGAGAAAGTACTGGGATGCCGCGGTACCTCATGGTACCGGCATCAGTGTCCGTGCCATAGCTGGCAGCGGCACAGCAGTACAGTGCAGCAGGGAGGAGTCCTGTGCACTCTAAGTCACTCAAGGTGAGCCGGCGAAACCCGGTGAATAACAAGTTGTGTGCACAACATTGTCTCGCTACACAGCATGCACCGAATATAAGAAAAGGTGATAATCAGGACGGGTTCATGTAATTAAAACCGTTGGAGATTATTTATGGTAGATGCTGGAAGATGGGAAAGAAGAAGCAATTGCAAGAAGCACTTGTTCCAACTTTTTACAAGTGCCTTTTTTTCTGCCGAAGACGGCGAGCAGCCAAATCTCTGGCTGCAGGTATGTAACCGAGTTTACGTCCCGAATGACGTGCGCAAATCTTGAAAATGCAGTATCCGCTTACCGTAGGCGCATGATATATTGGCGGAAAATAGAGATGGTGGAAGGCACCCAAAAGGGGCTACAATCATGGCGGATTTTAAGGTTGGCGGGTGATACAGATTTCGGGTGCTCCATAAATTGGCTCAGGTTACCAATGGCGGATGGCGGAATCCTTAAAACAAAATCCAATGCAAACCAGATTCAAGTGCGACTACAATGAGTTATTCTGGGCATAAGCAGGAGCATACAAAAGATTGGACCTGTCACCCTGTGTACAAAACTTGAGGGGGGCAACAATAGGCAGAGAGACAGAGGAAGGAGCCAAACAAGGGTCTGGCGACGCCTGAGCGCCCAAATAAAGCTGGTTGAGGATTCACTAACTCGAGGGCTATACCGGTAACGAAATTGAATAGAAAAGAAAGGGAAAGTCGTCGGGAATGAAGGAAGTTGACCAAAGGGAGTTACTCCCCCCCAACTGTGTGTACTGCACTTTGTCTGGCGAAATGTTGGGGGATGGCCCAATCCGCCAGCGCTCCCCGTGTGACCAAAATCATTGGTGGCGGACAGGTGTCCGCCATCTCATCAGCATATCATGCGCCTACGGTAGTTTGCTCCCTGGTTTCCGTAGGTATCGCATAGGGGGACTTGGAAATGGCAAATGGTGACCAGCCCAGAGTTAAATGAAGAACTGATGGCTGGATCTATTTAACCAAGTTCAAGTTTGCTGAAGAAACTTGTAACAATTCAAATTCAAAATCAAAATGATCTGACACAAGCTCAAGAGGACAGTAATGCCTTAAGCCAATAGGACACACGACACAATTATTTCCAAGGGATGACCAAATAGAGATATGAGTATAAAAATAATTCAAGGGCTGTTCAAGGGCAACCAATAAATGCACCACACAATGTATTCGAAGGGCTGGACATGTCTTTTAACTGTGATTGCATTCTGCGCTCAAGACTGTATTAGTGTTTTTACTCCCCATGTATACTCGGCCCACAGACGGTGCACAGCCTCAAGGTTGATATACCAGGCGATCAGCCAAATTGCTGACTGGAGCCATGTAAACAAGTTCAAGATCAAGGCTGATATTCGATGTAATCAAATCAAGGGCTACCAATCAGGGTAATTCAAAGCGCGCGCTTTTGCGCTTTTGAGCGCTGTCTTTTTGACCCCCTCTGCGCTTTAAGCGCAGTTTTTTGCAACCCCCTGTGGGCGCTGCAAGCAATTTTTGCGCTTTTTGCACTACAAAGCGCAGTATTTTTGTTTATTTTCAAGTGCGTTAGTGTCCATCGCTTCGGTCACTTCAACATTTCCCATTCGCTAAATGGAAAATTGAGATGCTGCAACAGATTGGAGATACCATGCAGGCCCATCTAGCATTTATATATACATATGCCATCATTGCTGGAGTGAACCAGATAACTGGCCTTTATATACAATCGCCCCATGGAAACCACCCCTCCCCTCCCCTTTCAATCGATAGAGTCGTTACACAGTGAAGACTGAAGGAGCAGATAGATTATCATCGCAACTCGTGTGGCTATATAGAAAAGGAAGTCTTCAGGAAGATTCCGAAGACACGTGCAGGCCATAGCTAGCCTATGGCCTGGCGGCAGGCAACCCGGGTCCTGGAGCCACAGGACCAGGCGTGCGCTATGCCAACTCAGTGTCCAACTCAACGGACAATAACATCCCCCCCAATTCAAGGTATTCTTGGATACAAGAATCCCTGGAATTAGCTGAGGGGCATAAAGAAAATACAGGAGTATAAAGGCTGACAGGGCTATTTAGATATGCTAACGGCTGGCAAGAGAAGCTGTAAATAATAAATTATTTGGGCCAGGATCCAAAGGGGCACGGCACATTGAGGGCAGGGATCTTTAGGTCAATGTCAGTTTGCTAGGATAGCAGAAGGCAGGAAGGCTGCAGTGGGAAAGCATAAAACAACTAGATGGCAAAAGGAACTGACTGACTGTAAACAACTTCTTCAAGGTAGACGTCCTCCTCTTGCTCATGTAATCAATCCAGATGGAGGGATATGGTGAGGTACTTCCAATGTCATCTATAAGGTATCATTAATGCAGAATCTTCAGACTAATGCTATGGGGAAACTATGAGCTACATACAGTGATGCATCAGGGCTGCATAGGAGACTAGGCTAAGGTTGCAGAGAAGCTGCCAGGAAGCTTCCAGGAGGCTGCTTCTCATGCCAGGATGTCTGTCTGGTAGTGATGATTCCCCCCATAATTTGGGTTTATCCTAAATTAGAGAATTTGCAGACATACCGTAGAAGCTAGGAGAGGGACACTGAAACAAAGGGACAGCAGTACATGAGGCAGTACAAAGCATCACATTAATCTTAGAGTGTTCATGGCTAAAACAAGAATGAGCAATAGACTATAGCATATTTAGGTTCCAGATGCTGGGTATCCATCAAGGTCCAGCTGGGTGTGGAGTTTCTGCAGGAGGGTAGAGAAAGATTTCCTAGACATCCTTGGGGTGTCCAGCATGTTAATGAATGTGAAATCCATTGGGCTCCAATGCATGCTGAGGTTGCGTACTCGGGGAACGACCCGTTTTGCGCGGGGTTGCGTAAAGGTTCCCGTTCGGTTGCGCAGTTTCGCCTATCAGGTTAATGACTAATGGTGTACGGAAGGCGCTCCGCGCCCTAGAGCATGACTCAGTGATCACGTGACTTAGGGCCACGTTGGTGGACTCTTTGACGGAATTCGAACGCACTGCAGCTTTCCGGACGTCCAACTTGAATGCGTTGCATTGCGATAGTAGCGCATAATAGACGCTTCCTCGTCGATTTAGAGGATCAGGACCTGGATACTTCAAAGCGCGCGCTTTTGCGCTTTTGAGCGCTGACTTTTTGACACCCTTGCGCGCTATAGCGCAGATTTTTGCAACCCCTGTGCGCTTAGCGCGCTGTCTTTTTGAACACCAGTGCGCTTTCCTCTTTTCAGTCTCTCACAGAAAGCGCTGAAACCGCAGTCCCCCTGTGCGCTTTCTCAATTTTTGAATGACAGTCACTGACTCATTGAGTGACTGACTAAGTGACTCAAGGGGTGGGATTCAAATAGTGTGACAGGCAGCCATCCTGACTAGGTAGCACTGTAGCAGCACGCGGCGAGCCGTCGACCGTGCAATTTGAACGCTAACGGAAACAACCGTATTCTGGACTGTTAAATACAACACCCGGCGGAGTGTGGTTACGTCAAAATCCTATATCTGGGCTTATTCAACGCTTCCGTTCCTCGCCCCTGCTCATCTGCTGCTCATCTGTTGCCATTTCGTCACAGCTAACTGCTCAAGTCTGATAGGCTCCTTCTAACCCACCACACGTAAGTTCGATTGCGTCTGAATCGACGAGTCGAGTACTCTTTCAGCTTGTTGAGTTGTGACCTGCCGAATTCCTGGAAACGCGCTGACATCAAGTGTCTAAACTTTTCCTGTCCCCCTTGTGCAGTCCTTGTCCTCGACTCCTCGTCGCCCAGTCGCCAAGTCGGAGTCCTCGCTCCTCACTTCTCCTTCGCCACCTCCTTTTCACTCTCCTCCTCCTGCTCCTCCTCTCTCTCTTCCTTTCCGCCTCCCCCTTCCTGCTCTACTCGCCTGTCGCCTCTGCTGCTCGCCTCAGCTGCTCTCCTAGTCACCCCCACCGCTCTCCTAGTCACCCCTACCGCTCTCCTAGTCGCCCCTACTGCTGCGATGGGCAAGCAGGATAACCCGACGAAGAAGGCCAAGACCGCTGGGGTCCCGACAGCGAAGACCAAGAACTACTGGGCCACGAGTATGTTCGATTGCTTGGGTACATAATTTGATCGAGCTGTATTTGTGTGTGTTTGCTTATCGAGTTGCGACCTATATCCTGGAATATGCTGGATGCCATCATATCTTCTTGGCTAAATCAACTCCTTCCACTTTGTGCAGCCGGATCCGTTGCCGTTTCTGCATTCCCGACGAAGCGGAAGGGAACCATTGCGGCTGCACTGGATGCTTCAGCCGGTCCTTTGGCCTTGCGGTGTTCTGTCCCACGAGACACTCCCACTCCATCCGTGCATGCTTCAGCCGGTCCTTCAATTTGTAACAGGTTTCCACCTCCAATTTGTATAGGTTTCCACCTCCCCCCCCCCCCCCACACACACCCACAAGAGTCTCTCTGGCACCCCACCAGTTCACCAGCAGCACAAGAAAAGCGCTGGAAAAAAAACGGTTGCGCGTTTATAGCGCTGTTTTTTCTTTTTGTGTAGCGCTGTTTTTTTAGGCTTTTGGAAAGCGCTGCGTTTTTTTTGCCTCTGCGCTTATAGCGCAGATTTTTTTTTCTCCAATGCGCTTTAGCGCTGGTCAAATTGGCCAATTGAAGTACCCTGATCAGGACGTGGACGATTGTGGACCGTTTATTCTGCGTTGACTGTCCAGTCGCAGAGTTGGCATAGTATGTTCATTCTGGCGCAACTCTTTAGTCTGGGTTTAGTTCATTGCGTTTCTCAAAGGATGTAGTCTGGCGCAACTCTTTAGTCTGGGTTTAGTTCATTGCGTTTCTCAAAGGATGTAGTCTGGCGCAACTCTTTAGTCTGGGTTGAGTTCATTGCGTTTCTCAAAGGATGTAGTCTGGCGCAACTCTTTAGTCTGGGTTGAGTTCATTGCGTTTCTCAAAGGATGTAGTCTGGCGCAACTCTTTAGTCTGGGTTGAGTTCATTGCGTTTCTCAAAGGATGTAGTCTGGCGCAACTCTTTAGTCTGGGTTGAGTTCATTGCGTTTCTCAAAGGATGTAGTCTGGCGCAACTCTTTAGTCCTGGGTTTAGTTCATTGCGTTTCTCAAAGGATGTAGTCTGGCGCAACTCTTTAGTCTGGGTTGAGTTCATTGCGTTTCTCAAAGGATGTAGTCTGGCGCAACTCTTTAGTCTGGGTTGAGTTCATTGCGTTTCTCAAAGGATGTAGTCTGGCGCAACTCTTTAGTCTGGGTTGAGTTCATTGCGTTTCTCAAAGGATGTAGTCTGGCGCAACTCTTTAGTCTGGGTTGAGTTCATTGCGTTTCTCAAAGGATGTAGTCTGGCGCAACTCTTTAGTCTGGGTTGAGTTCATTGCGTTTCTCAAAGGATGTAGTCTGGCGCAACTCTTTAGTCTGGGTTGAGTTCATTGCGTTTCTCAAAGGATGTAGTCTGGCGCAACTCTTTAGTCTGGGTTGAGTTCATTGCGTTTCTCAAAGGATGTAGTCTGGCGCAACTCTTTAGTCTGGGTTGAGTTCATTGCGTTTCTCAAAGGATGTAGTCTGGCGCAACTCTTTAGTCTGGGTTGAGTTCATTGCGTTTCTCAAAGGATGTAGTCTGGCGCAACTCTTTAGTCTGGGTTGAGTTCATTGCGTTTCTCAAAGGATGTAGTCTGGCGCAACTCTTTAGTCTGGGTTGAGTTCATTGCGTTTCTCAAAGGATGTAGTCTGGCGCAACTCTTTAGTTTGGAATGAGATTGGGGCACTTTACAAGCATAACATATCCATGCAACAAATCATGTATGTCCGTTTACAATCAAGGGGTGAGCCCTGACAAGTCTCTAAACTGTTAAATCCACTCGGGGTGCTTTCAAAGTTCTCACCCCAAGAAATCCTAAGAGTACACGTGACATTCCATCAAGAAGTGCTGTGCATCCTCTACTACTGAGAGGATATTCTCCGTCCAGCATCCCCATTTCAGAGCATCTACAATTAGCAATTTAGAGGGATATACCACGACCCCATGTGTCAGATTCGATATTTTATGGAGTGTCTATCACAAGGATCTCTATGCACCCAACCAAATATGTATGTCAATAGCATGTAGGACAAGTCTGATCAGGTCCAATATGAAACCTGCATAACCCAAGGTATACCCAACCTAATAGGAGGCAAGGAAGGAGACATGAAGGTACTCCAACTGCCGGATGTGTGTAAAGAGGACTAGACAGTCCACATGACGACATAGAGAGTCAAAGAAGAAAACTAGCAAGTACAACCGACCGCATAGAGAGGGAAGGAAGGGGGCTAGCAAGTCAACCCGATCATCATTTCTCTACGTCCTCGCTGAATCTATATCTGTACATCATCAGCATTTGTAGTTACTTCATGTCAGCAATCTTGCCATTCCGATTACATCCATCCCTCCTCTTGGCCTGCAAGACATGCATACACGGAAGGAGATTCATACATATATTCGCAAGCCAGTCAGATAATCAGGTACTATGTTAGTTAATTGATAATTATATAGATAGTTACCAATAGCTAGTTCAGATGCCTAGATGTTGCTAACTCGCCCAGAAGGCTGAGAGTCTGGTGAATGCAGATGAACTAACTTGCAAGCTCGTTCTGGTCCGTTCAGATTTGTATCTTGTTATGAAGGTGTGTTTCAGAAGCATGCGGGTCAGGTGAATACATATTTGTATCCTTGCAAGCTAGTTTAGGTGCCTACACATGGCAATTTAGTAATGAAGTATAACAATAATGTGATAGCATATTGACCATCTTGCAAGCTAAATAGTTTTCAATGTCACTAACATGGCCTCTACTTAGTTGCCAAACTGTGTGCCGTCTTGAGGTACAAACAGAGTCTGACTGCATTTCAGGCATAACGAGAAGATTTGAGATTATGGTGGTAAGCAGGAATTCGCTAACACTAATAGGGCCCAGTGAAAACAGATTAACCAACTTGCAAGCTGCCAGCAGGTAACTGCCCGGCCTAGAAGGTTGAGCGTCAGGTACCAGATGAATCAAATGTTGCCCATTTAATCAAGTTAATTAATTCCCTTGGCTATACAACGTCGCAAAATGTGCCGCACCTGCACTGAGAGGGGGCAATATTCCTGCTAGCGATAAGAGCACAGGTCCCAGCAAATAAATAAGAGCCAGATAGTAAGTCAGGTTGTTAGACAGGCTGTGAGTCAGATAGTGAGTCAGGTTGTAAGAGCAGAACGCAGCGGTGGAAGCATCGAGGCAATAAGTAAGACAGTAGGCAGCACAACAAGGTAGGAAGTAAGCTGCTCTGCAAAAATTAATCAGGGAGGCAGTAAGCAACACCACAATCAGCATGTAAGCAGTACGCAGCACCTCTGCAAGCAGCAAGACAATAAGCAACACCACAATAGTAAAGTAAGCAGTAAGCGGCACCATTGTAAGAAGCAAGACAGCAGGCAGCACCTGCATAACTTTGTAAGCAGCACGTAGATTGAAGCAATAAGATACAACACAATAAGCAGGTAAGCAGTTTGCAGAACTGGTGCAAGCATCAATACAGTGAGCAATACCACAATAAGCAGGTAGTCAGCACACAGCACCACTGGACACAGCAAGACAATAAGCAGCACAACAATAAGCATGAAGGAGTGCGCAGCGCCATTGCAAGCAGCACGACAGTAAGCAGCACAAAAATAAGCATTAAGCAGTATGCAGCAACGCTGCAAAAATCGAGACAATAAGCAACACCACAATAAGCAAGATGGCAGTAAACAGCACAACTGGAAGCAACAAGACAGTAAGCAGCACAACAATAAGCATTGAGGAGTACGCAGCGCCATTGCAAGCAGCACGACAGTAAGCAGCACCACAATTAGCATTAAGCAGTACGCAGCAACGCTGCAAGCATCAAGACGAAGGCAACACCACTATAAGCAGGTAGGCAATACACAGCACCACTGCAAGCAGCAAGACAGCAAGCATCACAACAATAAGCATTAAGGAGTACGCAGCGCTATTGCAAGCAGCACAACAGTAAGCAGCGCAACAATAAGCATTGAGCAGTAGGCAGCAACGCTGTAAGCATCGAGACAATAAGCAACACCACAATAATCAGGAAGGCAGTACACAGCACTATTGCAAGCAGCAAGACAGTGGTCAGCACAACAATAAGCATCGAGGAGTACACAGCACCATTGCAAGCAGCATGTCAGTAAGCAGCACCACAATAAGTATTAAGCAGTATGCGGCAACGCTGTAAGCATCGAGACAATAAGCGACACCACAATAAGCAGGAAGGCAGTACACAGCACTATTGCAAGCAGCAAGACAGTGGTCAGCACAACAATAAGCATCGAGGAGTACACAGCACCATTGCAAGCAGCATGACACTAAGCAGCACCACAATAAGCAGGAAGGCAGTACACAACACTATTGCAAGCAGCAAGACAGTGGTCAGCACAACAATAAGCATAGAGGAGTACACAGCACCATTGCAAGCAGCATGACAGTAAGAAGCACCACAATAAGCATTAAGCAGTATGCGGCAACGCTGTAAGCATTGAGACAATAAGCAACACCACCGTAAGCAGGAAGGCAGTACACAGCACTATTGCAAGCAGCAAGACAGTGGTCAGCACAACAATAAGCATCGATGAGTACACAGCACCATTGCAAGCAGAATGACAGTAAGCAGCACTACAATAAGGAGGAAGGCAGTACACAGCACTATTGCAAGCAGCAAGACAGTGGCCAGCACAACAAAAAGCATCGAGGAGTACGCAGCACCATTGCAAGCAGCATGACAGTAAGCAGCACCACAATAAGCATTAAGCAGTATGCGGCAACGCTGTAAGCATCGAGACAATAAGCAACACAACAATAAGCAGGAAGGCAGTACACAGCACTATTGCAAGCAGCAAGACAGTGGTCAGCACAACAATAGGCATCGAGGAGTACACAGCACCATTGCAAGCAGCATGACAGTAAGCAGCACCACAATAAGCATTAAGCAGTATGCGGCAACGCTGTAAGCATCGAGACAATAAGCAACACAACAATAATCAGGAAGGCAGTACACAGCACTATTGCAAGCAGCAAGACAGTGGTCAGCACAACAATAAGCATCGAGGAGTACACAGCACCATTGCAAGCAGCATGACAGTAAGCAGCACCACAATAAGCATTAAGCAGTATGCGGCAACGCTTGTAAGCATCTGAGGACTAATTTATCTTACGCATTTTACACAAACACAAAGAAGGGAATGTGGCAGTTTTTTTTTTTTTTTGGCCTTACATTTTTTTATTTTTTTAGCACTATTGCACGCAGCAATAAAGTGTGAGCAAAAACTAAGGCAATAGGAGGAGGATGAAGAAAAATTGAAAGAAGTAGGAAAGTAAGAAGCAAAACAAAATAATAATTTTAGCAGGAAGACAGTAAATAGATGAAAGAACGATACAAAAGACAGAAAAAAAAATAATAAGCAAGGAAGGAAGATTACCAACAGCGACCACTTGGCTGTAAGCAGCTCAAAAAGTAGGCAACCCACTAATAAATAAGAAGGAAGGTACAGGGAAGACGCAGCGACATTGCAGCCGAACAACAGTAAGCAGCACCAAATAAAACATTTAGAAGTATGCGCACCCGCGTAAGCATCGAGCAATAATATAAGACACCACAACATATCAGGAAGGCAGTACACAGCACTATTGCAAGCAGCTAAACAGTAGGCAACACAGTAATAAGCATGAAGGAAGACGCAGCGCCATTGCAAGCAGCATGACAGTAAGCAGCACCACAATAAGCATTAAGCAGTATGCGGCAACGCTGTAAGCATCGAGACAATAAGCAACACCACTGCAAGCAGGAAGGCAGTACACAGCACTATTGCAAGCAGCAAGACAGTGGTCAGCACAACAATTAGCATCGAGGAGTATGCAGCACAATTGCAAGCAGCATGACAGTAAGCAGCACCACAATTAACATTTAGCAGTATGCAGCAACGCTGGAAGCATCAAATAATAAGCAACACCACAATAAGCAGGAAGGCAGTACACAGCGCCACTGTAAGCAGCTAAACAGTAGGCAACACAATAATAAGCATGAAGGAAGACGCAGCGCCATTGCAAGCAGCATGAGAGTAAGCAGCACCACAATAAGCATTAAGCAGTATGCGGCAACGCTGTAAGCATCGAGACAATAAGCAACACCACTGCAAGCAGCAAGACAGTAAGCAGCACAATAATAAGCATTAAGGAGTACGCAGCGCCATTGCAAGCAGCATGACAGTAAGCAGCACCACAATGAGCATTAAGCAGTACGCAGCACTGCTGCAAGCATCAAGGCAATAAGCAACACCACAATAAAAAGGAAGGCAGTACACAGCACAACTGTAAGCAGCGCGGCAGTATGCGGCACCACAATAAGCAGGTAAGCAGTACCCAGCACTGCTGAAAGCAGCAAGACAAGAAGTAACACCACAATAATAAGGTAAGCAGTACGCAGCACCATTGCGAGCAGGAAGACAATATGCAGCACCACGATAAGCATGAAGCTATACACAGCACTGCTACAAGCATCGAGACAATAAGCAACAGCACAATAATCAGGTGAGAGGTATGCAGCACCATTGCAAGCAGTAATGAAGGGTAGGGTGCACGGCAAGGGGCAGGATGATGATGAGCAGAGCAGGGCAAGCGCTAGAGATCAAGGAAGGGAAGGGAGCATGGCAAGGGGCAGGGATGTGATGAGCATAGCAGGGCATGCATTAGAGAGCAATGGAGGTCAGGGAGCACAGCCAGGGGCATGACGGTGATGAACAGAACTGGGCATGCGTTGGAGAGAAATGAAGGGCAGTATGCAGGGTTCTGCAAGATGGGGAGGATGGTAGTGCATGCCATGAGATGGGAGTGCGGCCGAGAAGGTCCAGATCAGGGCAGGGCGGTAAGTAAAGCATGGCATTACGGCATGAGCTTGCTTGACTTTTGAATTCGCCTTCATGAACCTATGGAAGACGGTAGAATGAAAGCCTCTTACCTAAGGTGCCAGCTTCTGGGGGTTTATTGTTGGCCTGCAAGAAATCCAAGTGGATGAGGGGTGGTTCACTGAGTAAGAGAATGGGCAAGAGTACAGGCATGGGCATGGTGGGTTTTCAGCAGACGACTAACGAATTAAGATCAAGATCCAGCCTTAGGTGCAGGAGGCTGGGATAGCTGAGTCGCGGCAGGCGATGCGATTTTTCGGAGGTAGGGGATCGGAGGTTGGACACCAGAGCGATGCGCATTTTCGCAGGGAGCCCTCTCTGACAACCAATCGCTATTGGCAAAGGATTGAATAGAGACATTGTTTTATCCAGTAGCATTCTCGGACAGTTTTCAAGATAGTTCATCAACCACAGCATGAGCAGCGCACCCGACTGCCACTGTGGGTGCTGGTTTGAATGCGTACCAGCGGACACTGGCGTTTGGTCCGACCGGTACGAAGTGTGCCCCGCCCCTGGTGTGTGCCCCGCAGGGTTCTGAAGCAGATGCAGAAGTGGGGAGATTCCTTCAAGCCATGCTGTTGAGATTCCTTCAAGCCAGGCCAAGTCTAGCAGACTATCTGTGTAGGACTTCCTTTGCTGTGCCAATCGCGTTTATATACTATAAGCAGTCAACCGCTTGTATGGTAGTGACAAATATCTGATAAAAATAGACTGGCCCACAACTACCTGGAAATACAACTATTACTACATTTCAATGCATGAACATAAGTCTTATTCTTTATACCGGTATTTGCGTGGTAAGTCAAATATATGCGGAATGATTGTATGAAAAGATTGCATCTAATACATATTTCAGAAGTATGCTTTTATTTTGATTGATTACTGTGTATTACTACCGAAGACAGTGAAGGTGTAGCCAAGTTCAAGTCTGTGGTAACGAATTCAATCTAAAACATATTATTCATACGGGTGACTCATGTAACGGATACAATGCCGGCGACTTTTGTAGATCATCTATAGATACGGCTGACTGGTGTAACGAATACAATGTCGGAGACATCTGTATATCATTTCTAGATACGGCTTGTTTGTGTTACGAATACAATGCTGGAGACTTTTGAAACATATAGATTCATACAGGTGACTTGTGTTACGAATACAATGTTGGAGACTTCTGTAGATCATCTATATATACGGCTGATTCGTGTAACGAATACAATGCTGGAGACATCTGCAGATGACTTTTAGATACGGCTTGGACCAGGGTACTTCAAATGGCCAAATTGGCCAGCGCTTTAGCGCACTTGAACACAAAAAAAACTGCGCTTTTTAGTGCAAAAAGCGCAAAAATTGCTTGCTGCGCCCACAGGGTGGTTGCAAAAAACTGCGCTTTTAAAGCGCAGAGGGGGTCTACCAAAGTCAGCGCCCCAAAGCGCATAACGCGCGCTTGAAGTACCACTGGTTGGACGCCCTGGTTGTATAACGAATTCAATGCTGAGAAAGTGGTGAAACAATACATTCATACAGGCGACTCTTGTAACAAATAGAATGCTGGAAATTTCTGACACATACAGATTCAAATGGGTGACTCGTGTAACGAATACAATGTGGAGACTCCTTTACGCGCCGGAAGTATTGGCAATATGAAGTATTGGCACATTTCATTTTACCCCTATAACTGGGTCTCAGAAAAGAATGGCAAAACTAACTTGGCAAAGGGGTCTATGGCTTTGACTGTCTCAAGATTAGATCTGAAATTCAGTTGGCAAATCGTCTTTTTGCTTACATGTTTTTGTTACATTTCCTCGTTACATGTTCACAAAGTAGTCTGCCCAAGTTTTCTGTAAAACCATGTGACAATTCAAAACAGGAGTATCATACTTGCTAGGGCTTATAAACCAGACCGGTACATAGCTCCAGCCAGCCAAATTGCTGGCTGTAGCCATATAACCAAGTTCAAGGTCTTGTTACCTTTTTCATTTTTCAATTCAAACCAGATTCAAGTGTGACTCAAATAGTCAAATGATTTATTCTGGGCATAAGCACCAAGAATATCATTGGCTCTACATATCATCTGCCACGTGTGCAATCTAAACAAAGTACTTGAACCCTGCAAATAAATAGAGTAGGCAAGTGCCTGCAATCTGAGCACATAACTAATTCAGCTTAACTGCTTTACATTTAGCTGACCACTAGACTAGCAGCTGCCTAGCAGCTATGCATATAATATAATAAGGTTGGCGCCTGCGAAGTACAGTTAGTAAGTGCTGGAGCCGCTCTACATATTGCCTGCCAACCTTGCAATCTACACACAGCAATTGAACCCTGCAGATCAGCCTACTAGGCAGGTGCCCGCAATCTGAGCACATCAATAATTCAGCTGGACAGCTTTACTTATAGCAGACCTATAAACTAGCAGCTGCCTAGGAGGTATACATATAATCTAATTAGGTTGGCGCCTGCATTGTACAGACAGCAAGTGCTGGGGCCACTCTACATATAGTCTGCTACGCATTCACAAGCCCCCCCCCCCCCCCCCACCCCCCCACACACCCCCACACACACCAAACACACCACCACCCACCCGCCACCACCCACCCACCCCTAATGGCATCCCCCCCCCCCACCACCCTTGATGGCTGCCATACATACCCCTGATGGCAGCCCCACCCCCATCTCAACCCCTGATGCGACGCCCACCCCTCATGGCTATCCCACCCCCCACCCTGAACATGTAGTGTAATGTCTGAACACAGTGAACGTATGTCCGGCAGTGTATGTGCTACCAACGTGTATGTGAATGTCCAAAATGTATGTGTATGACAACTTGTTATGCGAGCCCCTGTCTCTGTCCTGTCAATGCCCTTGCCTCTGTCTATTGCTTCTGCTTCTGTCTGAGGGAGGATTGAGGGAGAGAGAAAGAGGGAGGGAGGACGGGAGGAAGGACAGGAGGAAGGGGTGGAGGGGTGAGAGGACGAGAAGAGAGGCGTCCGGAGAGAGGGCGAGGGGGAGGGAGGGAGCAGGGAGAGGGACATGGAGCGAAGGCGAGAGGAGGGAGGAGGGAGGAAGGAGGGAGAGGCGGCGAGAGTGCGGTTGAAGTTGGTCGGTGGTAGGTGGTAGGGGGGTGTCTAGGGGGCGCGGGAGGCTGGAACCCAGTCTGCCCCTCATTCTGTGTCGAGGGTGGGCGTGCGAATGCAGAGAGAGAGGTTGGAGGAAGGGGGGGGGAGAGAGAGGGGTGCGTGAGGGCTGGGGGTAGGTTTGTGGTAAGGCCAGGTGTCAGGCGGGAGAGGCATGGCGGAAGGGACGGGGCAGGGCTACCAGGAGGACGTCCCGGCGTGGCCGGCGAGGCAGGTACCAGGCGCTGACGCAGGACTGATCAGGGTCGGGATTGGGCACAGGGAGGGAAGGACGGGAGGGAGGAAAGGGACGGGGAGGGCGAAGGCAATGTCGAAGGAGGAAGGGAAGGAAGGAAGGAAAGGGAGGAAGGAAGGAAGGGAGGAAGGAGAAGGGGAGGAAGGGAAGGAAGGAAAGGCAGGGAGGAAGGCGGAAGGAAGGGAGGGAGGAAGGAAGGGAGAGGGGGAAAGGAAGGAGAGGGAGGAGAGGGATAGTGTCACAAAGGTATTGGGAAAAGGCAAGGGAGGGTAAGGAGGACAGGGAGAAGGAAAGGAAGGAAGCGGAGGAAGGACGGGGGAGGGGAGGTGGCGAGGGGGGGTGACGGGAGGAAGGAGTAGGCGGGCCGGGTGGTGACGGCCGGTTTTTGGGGGTGAGTTTTGCCAGGGGGAGTGGTGTTAGGTGTGGAATCCCGGTCGAGAGGGGATGGGTGCGGGGAGCGGTGAGGGAATGGAGATTTTTTGTTGAGGAGGGGGAGGTAGGGGAGGATTTCCGTTAAGTTTATTAAGGAGGGGAAAGGGAGACCGTTCCAGTAGGCAAAGGATGGCGTTGGAGGAACACGGCGCAGGAGGGAAGGAAAGAGGGGGAGGAGGGAAGGGACGAGGGTGGAGAGGGAGAGGGAGAGTGAGGGGGGAGAGGGAGAGGGCGAGGGAGGCCAGAGGAGAGAGGGAGGAGGGAGTCGGACGAAGGGAGAGGGAGAGTGGATGCAATCCTAGAACCACAAATAATCAGCTGGACAGCTTTACTTTTAGAGGCCTTTCGACTAAGCAGCTGCTAGGAGGTATACCTATATAGATCTCCTTGGTTGGGCCGCATTGTACACGAACAGCAAATGCTGGAGAGGCCACAGCCATTCATATGGATCTAGCCAACGCAATTCAAAACCCCCCGGCGCCCCCCCCCCTACCTCGCCCACCCACCCTCACCACTCCGCAAAACCCAACACCCACATACCCCCCACCCCCCACCCCACCCCTTAACTTGGAGAAGTTCCCACGACACACCACCACCCGATGGCGTACTCAAATACCCACTGGTACCAGGGCTCTTTTGTTAATGGCACAACAGAAGCCCCACTTCACTCCACCCCTGATTCGACCCCCACCCCCAGGGCCTGTCCCACCCCCACCCCCAACCTTGTGATAGGATGAATGTCTGACAAGTTACGTTTGTATGTCCAGTCAGGAGTATGATGCATAGCCGAACTAGTGCTGGTGTGTCCAACAGTGTATGGAATGTCCAGCAATGTGTGGTAGGTTGTGACTCGCTCACGTTCCTTACCTGGTGATGCAGAACGAAAGAAACAGACTGCGAAGGATTTCAGGTTCCAAAGCGAAGGATTGCGGGTGATGATGATGAACGAGGAGAGATCAGGAAGGTTATGGGTTCCTTAAAATCGTTTTCGCAACTTTTTCGCTTCTTTGGTGGAACGTTAGCCATGGCGGATCGCATCGTTGTTTTCCAACTTCCCAAAAAGACCCTGTAGGACTATCATCATTTATGTGCTTATATCGGTGTCGTCGTAGACCATCCTCATCATTGTGTACGCTATTCACGATATTGGGGACTGGCATATGTAATGGCATTCATGTCGCCTGGCTTGGGCCCTTGTAGTACCTGTTTGCAATGGTACTATTTACCTGTGTTGAGCATCATATTTTCTTGTCCCATTCCTTTGTTATTGTTCATAATTGACCTGAGCTCCAGGGCGCTTTGATAAGGTTATTCTCGTTCGAAACACTTCCTCCGATTGGGTGACAACGCGACACTACTTTACGACAACACTACGAGCGATCGATCGCTTACATGGAATTGGTCCATAAACCGTGTACTCGCCGATTCCGGCCCGTTGGCGTATTTTGCGAACGGGGAGACCTGACATGCCCGACTACTGGCCCACACCACTAACATATTCACAAGATGGTTTTCGGGCAACTAACTTGTGTCCGTGTTTACGCTTGGGACCTGACCGTGTTCGACAGGTTCCGGTACATCGGGGATGCACTAAAGCTAACCACCCCGATACTGAGCGGAAATTCGTTCGCGCGAAGTGGAAACCAAAGTCCCATGGGAACAACCAAATGTGACGGACGTTTTCTCGGACTACAACTCATTTGTGAAACACGTTTGCTTGGATCCGTCTCAGACGGCGACCACACCTGGCAACAAGACACGTTGCGATCGCTTTGCAAGGAACGCCTCTCTCTACTAGTATCTGGTCAACTCCACTCTAAACAAATCAATTGTGCTTCGATTATCGAGTACCACATCGATGAAGGATGACGAATATTCGGCTATTCCTTTCCCGCCCGGATAGCCGAGATATTCCAAGGCAAACCGTGCAGCGTCATGTGTTCACGATTTCATTTGTCCATCGGTATGATGTCGCTTTTCACATATGCTCTTGCATTCAATAGCCCCAGGCAAAGAGAGGGGTGATGAAACAACTCGTGAATTTACCCCGTTTTCACAACATCTTGCAGCCAAAAGATATCAGGATGATCAATGGGTATGCAATGCGGATCACCATCTTGCAACCACTTAGAATCCGCGACATTTTACCCGATCTGATGCGATCTTCAGTAAAAAACAAGCCAGTGTGGTGCAATGAAACCGCGAACATTATGGCCAGAGACAAAGGATGAGCTTTCCAACACTGTGCGTACGCCGATCCCAACAACATCGCAAGGTATCCCGAATAATTAACACGCACCACCATGTCAGGTTTGGGTACGTTCGCAGCTCCATTGATCAGCGAATTGCTCTCCAACTTGCCCAACTTTGATAATGCATCCGACCTATGATGAGGAGCCGATGATTATGTTGTTGTGGAATTCCTTTGAACTTGATCTGATTGTCTAATTTCGTTGTTGTTTCATGCTGCTTGCTGCTGCTGTTGGCAACTGTGCTGTGTTGGTTGTTGTTGTTGTTGTTGTTGTGCTCCAAATGTGTTGTTGTTGTTGCATGTTAAGATGCACTTCGTTCTCTTGTTTGGTCAGTTTTCTGGCGTCGTGTTTCTCAATAACTGTTTGGTACTCTTGTTTCTGTTGCTCTTTCTGCTGTATTTGTGGTTGCTCTACAGTTCCCAAATTTTGTGAATATTGTTGTTCCTCGACGGATTTCGGATCGTTATATATTTCGTACAGGTTACCTGTGTCTGGACTGGAACCGCTGGTAAGTTCCATCATTTTTTTTGTGGGTTTATATTATGTGAAACATATTATCATACATGGAAATAAATGTGCATCGCCGTTAGAAAAATGGTTGCCGACTTTGGTGTATTGAAAACTTCCACTCAACCAAGTCTTTGGGGGTGAGCGATGTCCCACTTTATTTGAGAACAACTGTAATCGTTGTGGCTGTTTTGAAGGTGCTCGTACAACGCCATTACTCTCTGAGGAAGCCTGACGATAGGTCTGTATGGCCTCCCCTTCCACGTATGCGGCGTAAGCCTTTTCATAAAGCACACGCGCTCCTCGGTTTGCCAAGACTTCCGAGACAACCGCGCGGCATCGCCCAGACGTGGGGGTGCGCCGAACTGGGCACCGTTTCGGGCTCCTAGATAAGACAAGACAACTCGTTGATTGCGGTATTTAGAGCTTCCGGTTTGCCTCTGAGTTTTTGCGTGCGTCGAATAGCTTGCAGAATGGCTGGTTCCATGTTAAGCAGGTTGTTGGACTGAATGGTGGACACAGCGGGCCCCAATCTTTGACCCGTCACGAATACGTTGTGCGAGGGAGACGTACATGCGTAGCCCCAGGTGTGGCGACCGTAGTGCAAGTGTATGGGCGTGGGGAGGCGGACCGGAAGCATAGCCCTTGCCATCGCCTCCGCGGCCTTTGGTGTCACTAGGTAAGCGTCGCATGCGGGAGGGGTGCGAAGAGCGTGTCCAGTGCTGTGGGAAGCTGAGGTCCTCCGTTTGGGGGGATGGTAGGCTGATGAACACGACATCGGCGTCCTCAGGCGCCTCCTGTGTAATGCGCGTGTGAAGCGGGCGAAGGTTCTGGTGAATAGCGTGTCATCTTCCACGACGAGCGAGAACCTTCGTTTGTGTTTTGTGATGTCGTTGTCGTATGCGTTTGAGTGCGGCTCTGTGTTTCAGAGTATTAGCGACTTGTCGCAGGTTGATTGCAGGGGCGTGAATGACCTGAACTTTTCGGGGATATTGTTCGAGTTGATGTCCACGTATTGGTCCTTGCATGTCAGTAGAATGCGTTTAGAGTTGCTCTTCGGGTCATGGTCGTCTATCATCTCGATGGTGTTGTTGTGCTTAGGGGGCCTAGAGCGGTGGACAGGAGTTGCACGGACGCTGCGCGTGTTTTGCGCAACAGACTGGGGGCGTGCACTAACATCACACTTTGTATGATGGGACCTTCTCTTTGGGACAAAGCCCTACCTTGTTTGTTTCCTCGCGTTGCTATTTCTTTTTCTGGATAAGAACAAAAAATGTGAATGGAGACCACCGCGCGTGTGCCAATTATATTGTGACTGCATGGGCGTTCCTGCCTCCCGGCCGATTTTTTAAATTTCTAATCAGGATTTAGAGCGATCCTGAAACGACTCGCTAGTTGAGACATCAGCACAAAGGAATCACCCTTCCGATCCATACCATGTTTAGCAACCAGGGAAATCGGCCGGAGGCCAGGGACGCCATTAACTGTCCACACTTGGTCACTAGAATCGTTTCTTGAAATACCTCGGACAAGGAATTATGTTACTAAATGCCGAGTCCCCCAAACCTCCTTGTATGTGTTTATCTTCTACACTTCGCTCGACACTGCGTTCTGTAAAGAACCTGTCAGCTTGTTATCAATTGTGCGTCCTACCCAAACTTCCAGTTTGCAAATTTTCTTTGGCCTCGCAAGAATCCGCGGGCGGGTTGGGTACATTGTAAAGCAATGTGGATTGTAATGGCTGCTGCATTTAGGTCACGGTTTACAAACAACTTGCTGTTTCCCTGGTGGAACTGCACCATGCAAGCCTTGAACCGTGCGCCTTTTTTTTCGGATTGCACACTCTGGAGGCGTGGTGCTGTTCCTTGTGCCAGATTTGTGTACGAAATTCGTCAATGACGCAAACTCGCCCCGAAACGGTCTCTAACGCATTGAACGCGCTCGTTGTAGGGACAGAAGTTCACCCTTGCCACCAGGGGCAAAACTTAGAAGAACCGTAGCGATGTTCTATTCAGAACTCTATGACCACAACTCCGATTTTGTAGGTTTATTCAGGTTGTACACTTTTTTAGTGGGGGGTGAGATCCCCTCGAGAAAGATAACCATTGCACATATCCACTCTCCTCAAACTTTGCAGCAAGTGTACATGTTGCGAACCACAATCGACCGTCTTCAAGTGTAATAGAGAATGGTAAGTTGATTCAATATACTGTAACCTTATACCGGTATGAGTGTAACGCTACGCGGAATCCTCCAAAGTCATCCAACATACGCACGGATTCGTAAATAAAATGTGCCTCATATCAAATATACCGTTGATAGATATCTTCGTTTTTTTTGTGTTGATGTACATGTGGGCAATCGCTGCTAATAATTACTTAGTTTTGTAACGCCACTCCTTAAAAAAGGATCGCATTCATACACAAAGAATTTGACGATTGTAAGGAGTCCCGCTGCCAAGTATTAGAGCTTCCCTCGTCTAAAGACATTCAAAATGACATTATTAATAAGAGCTTCCGCTAACCAAAGCTCTGATAGTAAAAATCCGAGACACTGTTTTGGATATGACAACCAATTCATACATGCATGGTCGTGGGGGTATTTCATACAAGAATGAATAGTATGTAACACAAAAATAATGATCATGCTCAGACATAATCGAATTGTGCAAAGGATGGTGCCAATCCTCCATGAAAGAGATAATGGGGGCGATTAACAAATATAGCGGGAAATTCCGGTGAAAACCATTCCTTGGTGGCTGGTGACCTCTGTGGTCCTGATAGAGAAATTACATAGTTGCAAAGGAAGTTCCACGCTACTCAATATTGACCAAGGTTCTGATCTGGCAAAATATCATTGACGGATCGGGGAAAAGATGCATGGTCGACGCTGGACATGTGATGACCATGTGAAGACCGAGGTGCAATCTGATATGTGAAGTCTCTTGATGCAAATGTAAAATATAAAATTGACATCGTCGGATTTCTTACAAACGAATAACGATCACCCGAGAAAATTGATCAGTGCAAATGGAATTGCTGATTGCGATGCGAGGAAGAGGGGTGCCGCACCTCATGAATGAGATTATGTCATGATTAAACTTCAGGGGAGATCTTGGCCGAAGTACCGACTACGTTGGCATTCGAAGTCCATTTTGCGTGACAAGAATTGTTAAGGCTTTGGTGGACGCGTATATTGCAGTAACGATAAGTCTCAAAATATGGTCAACAACCATCATTGGACGATTCATGCGGGAAAGATGGAATGTCCACGTTGCACTTTCATAACATTATGAAGAACGTAGTTTCATCTCTGTGTTAAAATGTCAACAGACCAATAAATTCCCTCTGCAATTGTCGTGGAACGTAAAAGCTGGACACTACTTTTCCTTTTTCGTTTTCAAGCTTACTTACCAGCTGATAGCATTGACCCCATCGGTGTAGTGAGCCTGTTGGACACGTTACCGAGTCCACTGAACATTACGTTGCAGTCCGAGTCAACATTGGTGTTAAAAAAAATAACTGGAAACTGGAACAATCCAGAGTACATGACAGTCTTGTGAACAGGCCATCCGTCAATGAATCGTCAGCATCGGAATCGTCACGATTGCTCTTACAATCTTGGAACAATCCGAGGTATCCAGGCAGTCTTGTGAACAGGCCAGCCGTCAAGGAAATCTTAAAAATTCGGAATCGGCACATGCTGTCTCAGACTGCATATGATCCGTGGGTACGGCATCGTCCTGTAAATCAGAATCCAAGCCTTCACATACAGACAGGAGGAGCGTTGGCCATCGCACGGGGATCGATAGCTTCGAAAGCATAGTAGCCTTCGTCACTGCAATCAATGTCGACACGATGCTCTCACTATCGTAATCCATACACAATGTGGAGTACCCACGGTTTTGATGCACTTGCACAAAATTAGGTGCGCAAGTTGTGGATTGAATATGTCAACCAGCGTCTCCAGCATGTGAGAGTAATATTGATCCATTGTGAATGTATGTTAGTCAGTTCTGTCGTCATATTCCAATCAATTTTTTTACAACCACTGATTTCTTACATCCTACTGTGCCTACCCACACAAAATGCTATTTTCTACAACATTACCCCTCGGGCATGCCCTTCCACTAAAATCCATTACCTGTTTACACCGTAAAACCCCCGGCACAGGAGGTCATTTTATAGTTTCCTCGCTTATCTCGTCCGTAATTCAAGGAAGTTAACGAGACTCTAACTTTTTCTTGTACATATCAATCGACGATCGAATTTGCGTCCGCTGGCATTTACCGCTTACTACGACTTCGCCTCGATCAATGTCGGCATCATCGATACGCTGCACCTTATTGATTCGTCTTGGCGTATGGGGTGAAATTGCAAGCGAAGCATGCGCTTAAGATTATAGGTTCGCGTTATTTGCTCTCACCACCTTCCTTTACGTTTACAAATTGTTTTTGATTACACTATTAATGGCAAATAGATCACGCAAACGACCATCATCCGGCGATGATACCTACGGGGATGTCAAAGTCCATGCTCCCTAGTCTGCTTCTAGTACGGTAACCCCACTAATTAGTCTTTAGTTTTTTTGTTTGGTGATTGTATTTTTTATGGTTTTTTTTTTTTGTGGTTTTTGTTTTTTCTTTTTTTGGTATGTTTCGTCAGAAAAACGTGCGATCATCGGGGAACGCAACTTCGTCACTATCGGACTTCTCCGAGTGGTTTTGCGCGACCCTGGATCTTTCTCTAATTCCATTCCCCTGACCAAGACAACGAATATGGTCCGTTAGTGGAATGGCGACCCCCACATTCCATGAGCTCATGCGGAGCTCCTATGGCTCTCCTTAAGGAAATGATAGCTAACCCCTTCGGGAGACGCAACCCTCCTAGAGCGACGCCAACGATGGCTTCTAAGTAAAAGCGAAGCGTCTAGTGACTATTCACGACGCCTCTGTAATCAATGCCGAGGCAGATATGCTGTGGGCGTGGAGGTTTATCACCTCCCCCGACGAGGACGTTGTGGCTCTACACCGCTCTGCATACTTCTCCAGTTGGCTGATCGGAAATTGGCTGAACAAGTCATCTGCATGCATCGCTGCCAACAACATGTACCGCATATACGCGCTCCAGTGATCGGTGCACTAACCTCCTTTGCTGTATGTGATCGTTCCTTACATAATGTTGCGTTTCAAGTTCAAGATCCGCATCGGCCTGACCGCATTTTTGAAGATGATGTACTCGATCGTCTCTGCCCAGCTGCGAAACCTTAGTGGTGCTCGGCAACACATAACGCAGTACGTGTCCATCGGCGTCTCGCTGGTCTTTTACTTCCAGGGCGTGTTCTCAAGCATGCAGGTGTCGCGAATGCTTCACGGCGTGTGTTCAGGTGTGACGCAGCGTGTTTCAGCCATTCGTCTGTTCGCCCGAAATACCCTAGAGGCCTGGGAGGGCATAGGCGACGCGTCCTCGTGGGCGGAGGCCGCTGCTTGCTGGACGGGACCCCAATTCGCTTGGTGCGATCCTGATGTGCTTCCGTGCGAACGTGCGTTGGCGACAAGTGTCTCCCAGGGACAACTGATCAACCGGTACGGAGGCGACCTCGAGTTCTTCCAGCGGTCCGTCATCGGTAGCCGCGAGGCCATCTCGTGCGTGTTGAGGCGCGCGTACGTGATGGACGCATTGGGGGCCGTCATGCGCATGGTCGGGTCCCTCTCTCTCGCCCCCGTAGAATTCTTGCATTCCCCTTCTCCTGAGCTGAAGATGACCGGTCTATGGCACCCCGGTGTGAAGGGCGCGGTTCCTAACGATTGGTCGTTCTCACCGTCTGAGCGAAACGCTATCTTGACGGGTCCCAACGCGGGAGGCAAGAGCACTCTAATGAAGAGCACATTGTTATCTGTGCTAATGGCACAGACATTATCGTTTGTACCTTGCAAGAGCATGCAGATTAGGCCTTTCGGAGCGCTGTGCAGCCACATCAACGTCCCTGACAGCCACGTCCGCGGGGAGTCCCTCTTCCAGGCAGAGATGAACCGCGCCAAGCGGTGCGTGCTCTCTATTGAACAGGCCAGGAAAAGAGGTCTCACGTGTCTCGTTGTGATTGACGAGATATTCAGCAGCACAAATCCTGTCGAGGGCATAGCGGGGGCTGTAGCTACGGCCTCCAAGATCGGCTCTTCGAGAACGCTATCACATCGTCAGCACGCACTTTACTCACTTGGCTAAATTGGCACGCGGTCCCGAACCTTGCTACAGGGCCTTCAAGATGCCCGTGAAGGTAGACAAACAAACAGGAGCGATTACGTCCGAATACAAGCTGCACCGCGGCGTTTCCACACAGTACGTGGCTCTGGAGATCATGAGGGCGTCAGACATGGACAGCGACATTGTTCGCGAAGCTATTCGAGTGAAGGAGGAATTGTTGCAAGCGGCGTCGAGGAAACAGAAGCCCGAGCCTGAGCTTTCCACGACATCTGAAAAAAAAACTCCTCATGATCCTCAAACTCCTCCATCGTCTCCCGTGTCTCCTCGTCATTCTCTTTCGGACCTGACCGTTTCATCTCCATGATGAATTAAGTTTCCGGAAGGGTTCGTCTCGAATAATGAAACCTCGTCAACTTCTGTTCCAGAGTACCCAGTGTCCTCATCCTCCTCCACATTGACCCCCGACGCCCGACGTAGATTTTCGTTTACTTGGATGCACGTAATGCTCACCAATTCCCGAGCCTTTTGCTGGGTCACAAATATTTCCTCGAACATGCGTTGGCTTTTGGAGTCGCTGACTAGCATGGACATCACACGCGATACGGGATTCCCCCCGCCTTCCTTGGCAGAGAAGGTTTCGCCTTTGAAACTCAGAGCTTCCGTTCGCCGTTCCGGATCCCATGAGACGAGGTCTCTCTATCAGGGAGCAGAATGGCCTCGCGTTCCACCACATCATCCCACTTGCACTTCTGCTCGATCAGTAGTCGAATCGACAGTTTTGATGTGTGCGCGCTGCTCTGCCCATCAATCTGTTTTTCATCGCGCCTGCGAGACAGAATGCTCCGTTTCACTTCTTCTACCTCTTTGCACGCGTCCTCTAATAAACATGCGGTACGTGAACCTTCTCAGGAAACTCTCGGGGGGCTCCCCGATCAATTCAATTATCTCCACTAGAACGTGCGCTTCGGAGGGTCCCAATGAAGAGCACATCGCCGCCTGTGGCTATTTCGAAGAGGACGCATCCGAGACTCCACTCATCGCAGGACTTGCTATAGAGCCCAAGCTCGAACATGTCATAATCTCGGAGCCCGGTACCAAAGCGAGGTAACGTAATCGGTCACATGATGGCGTCGCCGGGGTCCTCCGTCATCTGCCGTGCCATACCCAAGTCGCACAGAACGACATCGAAGTCCGACGATATGTTGAGCAAGATGTTATGGGGCTTGATATCTCGGTGGCATCACCTTGACGGCGTGCAGGTTCAGGACGCAACGCACGACCTTCTTGGCCACACGATGACTCAAGTTGTGGCATGACGGGTTTTGATGTCGCATAATGGCAACCGTATTTGCTAAGATCCATCTCGTAGCGATCCATGACGATGAAGAGGTCTTGCCGGAGTTTCTGTTCGTCGAAGGGCGGTTGACGACGTTGCGCAGTGTGGCAAGGCGTCCCGGGGTACACAGATTGCATACGGCGGCGGGTGGAAGGCTTAAGTCTCTCTTATGATTCCTCTGCGAGAGGCAGGTATATTCTTACAATTCATGGAGGTGTTTCTAAGTGCCGACACATGTTGCTTGTATGGCAACTCCTTTATTTCCATGCCCCCCCTCGCTGCATAACATTGCCGTTGCTCCTGATCCTAGTAGGGGCCGACATTGTATTGTGAAGCATTCATTGTAAAGTTTCTCAACAAATGGGGACCACACCTTTTTTATACTCGAAAAATCTGCAGATCGTTGCATTTGGGCAACGTTGGGGGTGAAGCAGGTTGAAGAGGTTCTCGAATATATTCCGAGTCTCCTCTGTAATGAGCGTTCCTGCCTCCCGGCCGATTTTGACTGGTTGCGAAACATGGTATGGAGCGGATTTGTGATTCATTGGTGCTGATGTCTCAAGCTAGCGATTCTTTCCGGAGGCTCTAAATCCTGA
This sequence comes from Chlamydomonas sp. ICE-L, assembly GCA_013435795.1. Taxonomy (NCBI): domain Eukaryota; kingdom Viridiplantae; phylum Chlorophyta; class Chlorophyceae; order Chlamydomonadales; family Chlamydomonadaceae; genus Chlamydomonas; species Chlamydomonas sp. ICE-L. The sequence continues at coordinate 136,348 of JACBWV010000946.1, read as the reverse complement.
TTAGAAATTTAAAAAAATCGGCCGGGAGGCAGGAACGCCCATTCTGTGGTAAAAGAAAATTGGTGTAAACAGGAAAACAAAAATACCGTACATTACAAAAACCACTAAAAAACAAACATGTTTTCAACCCCCCCTCAATCCCCCAAGAAGCCCGTATGCCCGCCTGCACCTCGGAAGAAATGCCCAATCACTGTGGACAATATCGAACGAACCGATAAAGAACTATTCGGCGTCTGGAAAATGGAGGGGGCGTGATCTACACCATCAAACCAATTCTCTGGTTCATACAAATTCCTGCAGTCGCGGAACATTTCAGGCATAAATTTTAGTAGTGGCGTTTAAGCCAGGGACAATTCCAAAGCCCCTGCAGCTATTTTAATTGTGTTCCGCGCATTGAGGTCCGTGTTTTCTGATTATATATTGTAACGTTGTCTCAGTGGCCCCAATCTCTGCAATCGCTTTTATCCCCCGTGCACGAACCGGCTTTGTTCGAGGCCCTCACGACTCCACGGAGCATTGTATGTGGTTCCCGGAAGCGTTCATGTCGCGGGCACTCCCTAGTCTTTCCAAACCTGTATGGGCGTCTTCCTGCCTCCCAGACGATTTTTTTAAATTTCTAATCAGGATTTAGAGCCTCCGGAAAGACTAGCTAGCTTGAGACATCAGCACCAATGAATCACAAATCCGCTCCATACCATGTTTCGCAACCAGTCAAAATCGGCCGGGCGGTAGGAACGCCCATTTTGTGTCAATCTCCTGTGCCCCAAAAATATTTGTATGTTCAGTTGAGTGTACCTCAGTAAAGAAATACTCGGTTTTTTATTTGTTTTTTTAAAATTATGCCAATGTAATTTGTGGTATCATCAAACAATCAGTATGGTAGCGAATAAAGTTGCTGCAGGTGATGAGGTGGGGTCTTGCCGTAATCCTTACGACGTTTTGAACCTTCCCCACACACCATCCGCTCTGTTACCTGAACAAGTCAAGGCTAACTACAAGATGCTTGCGCGCCAACTTCATCCCGACAAGTGCGGCTCCCGTTTGAGCAAGGATGAATCGACGGCTACCTTCCAGGCCCTGACGGAGGCCTACCGTTGTGGTGATGAAGGACGTTAGAGAACACGAGGCGTCCTCCATTTCTAAGATGAAGGAGAGCAGCTATCCGAATTCATTCAGAACAAATCTCAACAAGATAAGAGGAAGCCTGGATCATCCAATACAATTTTCTCTCGCGACTTCAACACTCGTTCGAGAAAAAGCCGCATCACGGACCCTGCCATGACGAAGGCTATGCGAACTGGATGCGAGATTACGATCCCGTAGAAACCCAACCAACAGATTGACGACGCCAAAAATGCGCTTAGCGTCACGCATTGTCCCCAGGCAGTGTCTCTGGTGTCTAACGAACAGCGGCTCGGCTTTTCGGAACTCGGTGTCGAGCGCGTCAGCGACTATGGGTGTGCACCAAGCGAGAGAAGTGCGTTTGGTTTCACAGATTATGTTCTGGCGGCACACGACAATCAATCTGATCGAAGGCGACCCCGAGGCCATCCTGCGCACAAAGCCTCAATTCAATGACATGCGCAGCATCGAGAAGCACCGTGCCTCCGCGGACGTCGGTCATGAAATGACGCCGGAGGAGCTAGAGCGGTATGCGTTGGAGCAGGATGAAGAAAATGCCAGGGAGGAGAGACGTCTGCTTGCGTTGCCGTAGGAGAGACGAGTTGGTTTTGCGTCGGTTCGGCGGTTTGCTTCTCAATTCGTGAATTCGTTTGGTTTGATGATAATAATTTATTTTTTTAAATTAACATGATGATGTATGCAAGCTACGAAGAACCGCCGATGCATTGAGTACGACCATTGCGAAGATGAGGAGGAGCGAATGCGATTTTCCGTGGACAACGACTTTGTGCGCGTGTACTACGATCCTCCAGGCGCCTCCGATTTGCACCTCTTGTGCGTGAAGAACGTCGAATTCACCGTGCTGCGCGCGCACCACGAAAAAGATGTTATCCAGGGGAAGACGTCGGTCGTGATTGCGGACCTTGATGTTTCTGTTACCAACTCTGCAGCACTTGAGTCTCTCATGCGTTTGGAGGACGCGTTGAGAGAAGGTGTGCAGAAGCTATGCCATGTTGAGAACAGGGTGTTGCTGCATCGTGTGAGGTTCGCAAGGAATGCGAATAAGAATAACGCGGTGATCTCTGACGTTGTCACGAGGCTCCGATTCCTGAACGGTCGTAATGGGACGCACATACTCGAGGGGCTGAGGGAGAATGACACGGCAACCGCCAACATCGCACTGATGGGCCTCAAGCTCTCTTGCGGGGACGTGCTCCCTGTGTGGAGGGCTACCTATGTTGATGCACCCTCCTCCGAAACAGATGCACCACCCTCCTCCGAAACAGATGCACCACCCTCCTCCGAAACAGTTGCCCCCCCTCCCTCAACAGTTGCACCCCCTCCCTCAACAGTTCCCCCTCCTCCCTCAACAGTTGCCCCACCAGCCTATGAAACAGTTGCACACTCCTCCCCAACAGATGTATCAATTGTTCCTGATGTCCATGAGGACGAGATTCCTGAGGAAGAAGAGATGCGTGCTTCTGATGCCGACCATAATTTCGATAAATATGATGCTCATCGTGTACAGATTATGGACGAGGATAAGGAGACTTTATTTCGAAATTTGAGGGATGACCTTGTGCGGGGTATCGATTCAAGATTGGACCAACTTCGCATACGACTTTAAATTTTATTGGAGTGAATGCAACTTTTGTTTCACAAGGTTTTTTTCTCCGGTTAAGAATATGTGTAAAAATGAATAGTGACCAGGTTCGTGTCATTGCAATATTAATTGCTGCTGTAATTCTCGCGGGACTCGTTTGGTACTACTATGTTCACCACCTCAAGAGCACTGACGACGGTAAATCTGCGCAGCAATACCCGGTTGAAGGTACCACAACAAAGGAAATGTTCGAGCAACATGATGATGGAAGCGTGACTCGTATTTCTCCTTCCTCGTCCGACATGAAGCGATTCGACCCCATGCCTCTTGAACCCGCTTCCAACGAGTATTACCTACCCCCCAAACCGACCAAACAGAGATTATCTTACTTCTCAAGCGATCCGAACAATGGGTCAACCTTCCCTCAGGAGCGGTTGAAACCCGAGGATCTATTGCCCCGTGACGCTGCGAACACCAAGTGGGCACAGGCTAACCCGGCAGGCCAGGGCGATGTGAACGACGTGAACCTCCTAAACGCTGGCTTTCACCTCGGTGTGAACACCCAGGGACAGAGTCTGCGTAACGCGAGCCACGATCTGCGTTCCGAGCCTTCCAATCCACGGTACAAGGTGTCAATCTGGAACAACTCGACAATCGAACCCGACCTGAACCGAAAGACACTGGAGTAATAAAATTATTTCTTTTTTCGTTTTACAAATCTTCAAGTGAACACGACCTGTATCTGGTTTAAGGGGGATATCATTCTACGGACACAATTGTGTTGTGCTGTGCAATCTTCTTGTACATGGGATGCTGTGCCAGTTGAGTCTCGAGAATCATGTATCAAGCTTCACCGGCCCCGATAATGGGGCACATGGTCCTGATTTTTTCAAACACGCGTCGGCCGTTCGTTTGATCACATCGTCGCCATCGGCGTTCGTGTCCACGACGAGTACGTCAGACGAATCCAACAACCATTGTTCGTGGATTTTCTCGACATCTTGTAGGTACTCGAGGGTAACGCCGATTTCAGCGTCCCTATTGCGAACCCCGATGCGTTCTAGACACTTGCTAGCGCTGCATTTTAGGTAGACATTCGCGCATGGGAAAGCAATGGTTTTTTTGCGCTTCATTGTACCACGTGACATACGAGTGCCATGCGCAATCGTCATGTGATAGGTCATCATTGCGAAAACGTTCATATCTGTATCCATGCTCCTCTCAATAACCGTTACGGTATTGATGTTGTCTTCGGCGATACGGCGGTATTGTTTCATGCGAGTGTACAGGACGAACATCTGGAACGACATCGCGTTCCGATCCTTGTCATTGTAAAACTCGCCAAGCATGTTCTTCGACCCCCGGCCAGAAACACCCTTGAAATCCTTCGTCCACTCTTCCACAGGCTCAAACTCAACACGAATTTTCAAGTTGCTGGCGGTCACGCGAGAATCGATTTCATTCAACAAGGATGTCTTGCCACACCCGATGTTCCCCTCGATGGAAATGAGATACATGATAGATGGAACACTGGAATAATGGAACACTTTTTCTTTTACACTCTCAAATCAGACTTGTACTATCTACTTTTTGAATCCCCCTCCTTGCCATCATCAACATCATTTGTTTCAGCGAAAACAACTTCCTTTTCTTTGTCCTCGATACAGTCGACGGAATACTAAAATGAAACCGCTTCGTGTACGGCAAATGGTGTAGCAACCCACGGGGCAGTGGAACACCAATACGATTTTGAATCAACAAATTGCAGGATGTTAACGATAATATCGTGGTTCTTTTTTAGATCACGGCTCTCCATCATGCAGACTCCGTATCGTTCTTTTGTCGGTACTTTCGAGAGTGTCCATTGAAGGACCAGCCGCACTTAAGCGATCGCCTCTTCCCCAGTACCGTGGCCCAAAAGAACACGGGGTCTTTGTTGATGTGCAATGCGTCATGTAAGGAGGTTTCTTTGCTGGACGGGTCATTTTATAAGACAATCTACTCATATTGTCACCGCCTTATACCGTTTTTTTGATATTTCATTGTACTGTTCCGCCGACTGTAGGTGCAGCATCAAAAGTTTCGCTCTCCTGGTAAGGGACTGTAAGTTCAGCATCAAAAGTTTCGCTCTCCTGGTAAGGGACTGTAGGTTCAGCATCAAAAGTTTCGCTCTCCTTGGAAGGGCTGGTGGAAGCGACATTGCTCTTCCCACTATCTAGCGCAGATTCTGTTGATTTTGCTGCATTCTTCTTTTTCTGTAGTGTGTGAGTGAAGAGTATCGCCATGACAACGATCCCGATGATGACAATAACTCGTATGTTTAGAAGCTTGCGTAAGATTCTCATTGTGTTCATTCAAAAAGCATATGCACGTACAAAATAAATTTATCAATCTCTTGTGAACGAGAGAGTTTCTTCAACCACATTTTTTCACGGTTATTGTGTTTCTTTTGGTCGATGCATTGTATCGCCGCCTCCATTCGATACAATATTCTGATCATCGACCTCGTCTGCATCCCCGAAGAAGACCTCCTCGTCTTCAAATACTGAATATTTTTCGGAATCATCTCCTTCATGTTCATTGTTGATCCTCAACTTGGAGAGGGATGCGACGGGAAGGACAGAGTCCACCACACGCGTAAAGCATACGTGGGGCTGCGTTGGATCGTCATCAGATGCGAACTCATCATCGTCTGCCAACAACCGAGCTACCACGGAGATGCGGTTGTCTCCAATCTCAAATCGCTTGCCTAGGATTACGGCCGTGACGCTCTCGCCGTTCTTCACACCGTTCAGTTTCTCGAGAAGGTCTCCCTCGTGCTGGTCCTTGACAAGGATGGCATCCAATAGCGGGGTGAACTGGCCGTCTGACGCTTGTATCCCTGCTTGCGCAAAGAAAGCGAACATGTTGCTGTCGGACACACGCAACGTTATCTTGAGCCCTACCGGAGGGTTGCATACCAACGCGTTGTACTCCACACTGAATATGACATCACCATTCATGGACGCGCACTCGAGACGTGCGGCAGAGATGCTGTGAATCGATGTAGAGTTAGCGAGGATGTATCCGTGTCTGGTGCACACACCCTCGACCTTCCTGCGCAGCTCCGCCTGGACGTGGACGTCGATGTCGCTCCCTAGGCAGTGTGGGCGTATCAGAAGGTTGTCCGACAGGACGCTAGGGACGACCAGGATCTCATTCTCATCGGAGGCAGCATCGCCAACCATATCGGAAAGTAGTGATGAAGGTATTTAACAAGCAATCTTTACACTATTCATGAAAAATACGAGTATAAAAACAAGCTGCCTCAATACATTGTACAATACAACATCTAGCGATTTTGTTAGTCATTTTCAATCCGATTTATAATGCCGCGCACGGGGGGTGAAACGCGAACTATCCCGGTGGACAGTGCTGTATGGGTAGATCTTGTCATTCGGAACAAGACGCATCCCGATGCAAGGATGATGAACAATACCGATCCTACTATCGTGCAGTCTCATCAACAATTCATGCCTTGCGTCTTTTGCAATAGTCGACACATTGCTTTGCTCGATGGTATGGTGACGTGCCAGGAATGCCACAGCGTTGTGGACCGCATTATCGACTACGGTGCTGAGTGGCGGTTCTTCGGCACCGTCTCGGACGGAGGGGGGGTAGGAACCGGTCGTAACATGACGCGTTGCTGTCCGCCTTCGAACAGTCTTATCCCAACTCTCGGTAGCGTCATCGGGGCCGGGGCACATAGCTCTACCCCGTCAACTACGACCTTAGCAATGGGTGGCAGGGCCAAGCAGCGGTCGTGCACGGATATCCAACGGTACCATTTTTGGAACTCGATGACGTACAAGGAGCGGACGCTGTGTTCGGTATTCGAGCAGCTGGCAGCAATCGCTTTGAGGAACGGCATCCCTCAGATCATTCTAGAAGAGGCCAAGGGGGTGTACAAGAAGGCTTCCTCTGTCAAGGTGACGCGTGGTGACAACCGAAAGGCTATTATCACATGTTCGATGTACATGGCGTGCAAGCTAAACCATGTTCCGCGAAGCTGCAAGGAGATTGGTGAACTTTTCGGCGTGAGCAGCAAAATTGTTATTCGTGGATGCAAGTTGATCGAGAGTCTTGTAGACGACCTGGAGGTGTCAACGTCGCGTCCTGAGGACTACATCCGACGGTTCAGTTCTAAATTGCAAATGGACGAGATAGAGCGAGCCTTCACGCAACACATAGTGGACAATATCGTTGAGTCCGATCTGGTATGTGATTTCATGCCCACGAGTGTTGCGGCTGGCGCTTTGTACATGACCAACTTGGAACTAAACGTCGGACTCTCGCGTGCGGACATTGCTCAAGCATGCTACTTGTCAGTGTCGACTATGCTTAAGTGCTACAAGCGTCTTCACCAACATCGCGACATAATCCTCCAAGGCATCGATGGACCACTTCCAGGAACATCCTGATGCTTACACTCCACCAAGTCTTTGGGAGAGAGCGACCTCTCGCGTTTCGCCGAGAAGTTCCTCGACACCCCCACCCCCTGATACTGATATGGGGACACAGACGGAATATCATCTTCGAGAACCTCTTTCAACCTGCTGCACCCCCCAACGTTGCCCAAAAGCAACGATCTGCAGTCTGGATGATTATAAGGTGTCACACTTGATTTGAGAACAAATGTAATAAGAGGAACAACCCGGAGATGCCCATAAGTAACAGAATTCTCCATAGCTCCACTGGTTTGTTGTAGAGTTGTATTAAGATGAATATGATCATTGGGACGATAATTAGGAGTATAAAAACGCCTACGCATATGACCAACACTCTTGCAAGTCTGCTTCTTTCGTAAAAGAACCGAACAGTTGACCTTGATGTGTGCGCAACGGTGTCTCTCGCCGAAACCTTGAAGTATTCTTTGCTGTTTATGACGAATTTCCACTCGTACTCGTCAAGGTCTTTCTGATCTGCAAAAAGTTTACTGACGGCATCGTCTAAATTCAAATTCGGTACCACCGAATTCTTCAGGTTACTTAGTAAATTGTTAAAGGATTTTTGTACTTTCTTCGGTACCAATAAGTACAGGAAAATTAATTCTTTGAATCAATCAGATGCCGACATCCCTCATGTACATCAATCAGATGCCGACATCCCTCATGTACATCAATCAGATGCCGACATCCCTCATGTACATCAATCAGATACCGACATCCTTCATGTACATCAATCAGATGCCGACATCCCTCATGTACATCAATCAGATACCGACATCCCTCGTGTAGACGCACATTTCGGCGACCCGTTGGTGATGGACGAAATTATGTACGTCGCACTCCCTGTCGGCGAACTAACAGGACAAGTCAAGTGGTTCAATGATCGCTTGGGATACGGCTTTTGCACTGTCATCAACGACAGCGTGCACAAGGGGCGCGATATTTTCGTGCACCACAGCGGCATCCGTCCTCTGTCGAGCAACTACAAGACCCTGCGGAAAGGAGAATATATAAACTTTAACGTGATGAACGGTCACAATGGTATGCAAGCCGTCGACGTTACAGGAATTTGCGGAGGCCCGCTAATGTGCGACGTCGTTCCAGTGAAGACACGGGTCTCAGAATCCATGTACGGATCTCATCATGTAAATGTACTCTGATTAAAAAACTGGTCGTTTAATAAAATGCCATCATCCAGTTTTAAAGGAAACGCCTCTACAAAAAAAATATCTACCGGAAAACTCGCTGCAGGACAAAATGAAGTCTCAGTTATTGCTGGTAAAACCGATGATGTCAAGACTGCTTCCGGAAAGGGCTCTGCTTGCAAGACCGTTGTTGGAAAGGGCTCTGCTTGCAAGACCGTTGTTGGAAAGGGCTCTGCTGGTAAGGCCTCTGCTGGAAATGCCGTTGTTGGAAAGACCGTTTCTAGAAAGGTCTCTGTTGGAAAGGCCGTTGGTGACCAGGTAGGTGTTGGAAAGGCCATTTCTAGAAAGGTCGTTGGTGACCAGGTAGGTGTTGGAAAGGCCGTTGTTGGAAAGCCCGTTTCTGGAAAGGTCTCTGTTGGAAAGGCCGTTGGTAACCAGGTAGGTGTTGGAAGGGCCGTTTCTGGAAAGGTCTATGTTGGAAAGGCCGGTGGTGAACAGGTAGGTGGTGGCAAGGCAGCTGGTGGCAAGGCAGCTGGTGGCAAGGCAGCTGGTGGCAAGGCAGCTGGTGGCAAGGGCGCTGGTGGCAAGGTTTTATCATGTTCAGAAGAGTTAAAACAGCTTCGTGCTGAAGTTAAGGCTTTAAAGGCTCGCGAAGCGAAGCTCATCGAATCTTACAAAGAGCGCGTAGCTGATATGAAGAAACAGGTTCAGGAACGGTTCAAAGAGTTGGAGGATGGAACCAAAAGACAATTGCAAAAATCGGATGCCAATCCTGACCAACAGTCAAGTATCATGGAATACTTGAAGGCCGGTTTCTTCACTGCTTTGGGTGTTATAGCTGCTTTTGCAGTTGTGGATCTCATCGCAGGTGCATTTGGAGGTGGAGACAATAGCGGGGGTAACGATGACTCCCCTAAGGAAAACGATGCTGCTGCTGACGATGCTGTTGCTGATGATGAAGAGGACGTGTTTGGGGACAATGATGATATATTTGCAGATAATGATAATGATATTGGAGGGAATGTTGGTCTTTTTAATGAGGGGGGGGGGAACAATGATTGGGGTGACTTTTAATGCGTATTTAAATTTGTAGATTATTCTACACTAAAATACATGTACATGTCATGATTTTGTTTGTGATTATATTTATTACGTTGTTATTTATCTTGATTTTCTCTGCGCAGGTAAAATTTCATTCCAATCCTGTACTTAGACCCGAAATTGTCCAGACATCTGTAGATAGTGCGGCTGCTGGGGACCTTTTGATTAATGAAAAAAACCCTGTACTCCTCACACGCGGCAATGTTTCAGGGATGCAAAAAGTTCGATATCTTCTCCGTTTCTCATATGTTCGTGCGGGACCCCCACAACTGTTATCGTCTGCTAGTGGAGTTACAAATGACGCTAGATACCTTGTGACGTGGACAGAATCTTCATCGGTGCCTGCAGAAGTAGACATTGTTCATCCGCATATGCAGAAAACTCCATTTCGAGTGCGATTGAACGCGGGTGAGGTGCTTGTCCTGCCTCCTAAGTGGAGGTTGGAAATTATAGGGAATTCTGTAAATGTCTACTCTTTGCGATTTTACGACATGTACAGTTTTGTCCGTACGTGGTTCGAAAAATAATACGGGCCATCGTCTCCATTTGTATTGAGACTTTCAAATGTCCCTTTATGTCGTGTCGTCCGGGACTCATCGTACTTATCAAGAGTCGAAGTTGTTTTCAATAATTGTAATTTTCGCATTCGGCTTTCAGAGCTGACCATGAAGTTTGCAAGTCTTTCTCATATGTATTGCATATTTTGAGCGAGGGCTGCCTGTCGTATTTTTTCATATCGATGGTGTTTTCTTTCCCGGGCATTGAGATGTACCCTACAGTGCCGTCTGCCGTGTACTGTCGACGACACTTCCGTTCTCCCGAACCATCTTCTTCGAGCGTCCAATAGTCCGGGCATGTCGATACGTTCATGAGTCGACGTGTGTCGAACGCGGTTGCCATCATTTTCTTCATTCTCTTCTCGTACCTCCAGACGGCCAGTAGTGAAACTATTGACAATGCGAAAAGACCAAAGAGGACCGTTGACAAGAATAACTTGTACTTGGTAACCTGTTCGATATACTTTTTGCTTTTGAACAAGGCCACAACAACAACCGCGAATAGGAGGCAGCATGTGGCGAAAATCAATGTGTTCATGTACAAGTTCTTTGGCTTTTTGTCATCATTCTCGTAAACCATAGTTGACCTCCTGCCTCTTTTTTGTATACACTTGTTCTAAATTTTTTTTGGGACACCCTGTACTGTAATTTGTCCACCAAAATCCTCTTGTATGTGTAGTGTACCTCCTTTGACTTCTGCCAAGAAGCTGTACCTGTCAGCCCATATTTTTAAATGATGTCCCAGGTTCCCAGTGTCGAAGTCGTCCAAGATTACATGCTCTTCGTCCTGGTATCCGTCCCACCACTTGTTCTGACCCTTGAGATATGCCTCAGGGTAGTCCAGCCTTGCTCCTCTGCTCTTCCCACATCCTGGTGGTCCATAGATCCATACTCCGGTCACTCCCTCTGCATCTTCTGGCTTCTTCATGTGATCCTTCTGGATCTCTTTGCATGTGCGGTAGAACCGCATGTAGATGTCCGCGTCAATTTCTTCGATGCGACCTTCTTTGGCCAGAGTTCTTGCGGTCTCCCACCTTTCCTTTTCTTCTTCCCCTCGCTGCCTCTTAGTAGTTGGCTTCTCGCCATGCTCAGTGAAGTCACCGTCCTTGGTGCAGTAGTCGTAGTTGCGCACGTGGAGGTTGACGGTAACGAATGACGAGCTAAGCCTATATTACCTTAGCTCATTCGTTACACTCAGACCGGTCAATAATGTTACAGTATATTGAATCAATTACAATTCTCTATGTACAACTTGGACAGACGGTCGATTGGTGGTAGCACATGTACACTATTGCTGCAAAGTTTGAGGAGAGGGCTATACGTTGCGAATGTAGGAGCCACAATGACAGTCTCAGAGTGGATCTCAAACCCCACTAAAAAAGTGTACACCGGAATAAACCTACAAAAATCGGAATTGGTCATAGAGTTCTTAAAGGCGTCATTAAAAATAGATCCTTCACATCTCTATCTTGCTGTTGCTTCGTCAGAATGTAAGGATGCTTCGTATATTGAGGTATCAAAAGAAGTGATTCGCGTTGTGATAAAAAGGCTTGGGCTCACAAAGAAAAAAGCAAAGTTCTTCTCCATGGCGCTGATAACTTATATGAGAAAACCACGTCATGTCATAAGCCAAAGGGAACGGTTAAAAGAGGAAGGGAGGACTTTTGTAGCGATCGAACGAAACTTCATTTGAAGACATACGAGAGACAGTGTTTGGCTACTCACCAAAGGGTAGAGCTACTGGTTGTACCCGAGGTTTGAGACCTAGGGTGACGACAATGATCGGACACGTTGTTATTCAACAAGGAAAAGGAGACATTATTTAACATCAGGCAAGGTCTTTAAAAACACGCATACTTTTGTTGAGTTTTTAGAAAATTTGGACTGTCCAACTGACCACAGTAAGTATACTTGAAAACGTTCCTTGTTCAACAATAGAAGGGGTGTCTCCCATCGTCAAAAGCTGCAACGCGATTTCTATAAAAGACCAAGAGTGTATACGGCTTGCGTCTGTAAAGAGAAACAGTAGAGGCTTTTTTCGAAAAGTCATTGAATACATTCTGGACCTGATACAAGGAAATAGAAATAGATACATTGTCTACTAAATGGAGACGATAGTCAATTACAAGCCTACGGACAAGCGTTTACGCGACCGGATGGGCGGCAAAATTTAAGGACAGGGAAAAAAAACGGCGAGGAGACCGTGGTAAAAGTGTACACGAGTCGAATCATAGGGATAGGACAACAAGGACGTTATCACCCAAGGTGATTAAGGAGCGGGTCGACAGCGTATCCAAGAGGACTTCTTCTTGCGGTGTTGCGGTGTGAAACCGGCTAAAAAGAAGTCTTCGAGGGGGGGGTACCAGGATGGCAACTTTCACACTCTGAAAAGTGTCCCTAGCGTCGACCGAACTTCATTCGTCAGCTTATGGTAGGGTCGAGACAGGCGCACATGGAGACGAGGGACGCCACAGTCGAAAGGTTCTTTCACAACAACTATTGGTTTAGGGAGAAGATTGAGGGGCGCGAGGTAATTGTGAAAAAGAAGAAACAATACGTGGGTGCCATCGCTCGCTACGATGGCGATCGAAACCTGTACAGCCACGCGTCGAAGAAGTACCTGACCAATTTCAATAACCACTACAGAGTCCATCTCTCCACATGGATCAAGAAGTTCGTTTACTCGAAGGAAAACAGGATCTTGGCCAAGGAGTTCAAAGATGAGCACGGCATTGACGAGACCGTATTCCACCGATACCTCCTCTACGATATCCACTCTTGGGGAGTAAAGGAAGACCTCATAGCGATACATTCTCTCCTACCGGAGCGAACAAAGATGTTGCTGAAGATTCAGCACTCGATCATCGGACGGGACGAGATCAACCGACAGTGGCTTAAGAGCGTTTCCAACAGCGCCAAGATGATCCGGTACAACGTCTTTATCAATCGATACCTCGAGGCCACAGAGGACGAGGGCTACGCCAAGCTGGTCAACATCGCTCCCATCCCAACAGTCAAGCACTCCTTCATCACGATAGACACCGACGGCCTACTGGGCGTCCTCAAGGACGTGGGTCTCGTCGAGAGTCTCGAAAAGACGCTGACGAACAAGGAGCACTGGGAGTCGGTCTTCGATGTGGAAAACATCCGTTCTACTGGGAAAGGTGTGTTTACATGCACCATAGACACTGACGGCGTAATGGCTTGTACCCACTTTCTTAGGGCCGAGAAGAAAAAGATTTCAATCAAGGACGACGGAACGGCGATTAAGAAGCAGACCAAGACTCTCCGCGAGTTTTCCGAGTCCGACCCCAATGTGGTGGTCGTTGCAAACGACCCTGGCCGCTGCAACATTGCCTTTTTGACTTGGAAGAAAAATAAGGTCGAAGAAAAAGATAATGGGGGTAGGAAGAGGAAGAGGCACTGCGAGTTCGGGAGCAAGAGACTCACGCGGGAGCGGTACTACGTTGAGAGCGGGGTCTTCAAATCTAGAGGTCCGACCAAGAAGTGGTTGTCTAACATCCAGGACTGCCTTGACGACCTGAAGGACAACAGTCCCAAGCGCACATCTCTAGAGTCGTTTGACGCTTACGTGACTGTAATGGTCAACCATTGGGATTCTCGATGGGGGGAGATGTCCAAGTCTCGGTGGGGCGCGCAGCGCCTGCGGCTCTACGGTGGCAAGAAACGTGTCTTAGCACGCTTCTTCAACGAGGTCCAGGCGGATGTCGGTGAGAGGAAAACAATTGTCATCGCATACGGTTCTTCTAAGTTTGCCCCTGGTGGCAAGGGTGAACTTTCTGTCCCTACAACGAGCGCGTTCAATGCGTTTAGAGACCGTTTCAAGGGGCGAGTTGCCGTCATTGACGAATTCCGTACCACAAAGATCTGGCACAAGGACAGCACCACCGTCCTCCAGAGTGTGCAATCCGAAAAAAAAGGGCGCACGGTTCGAGGCTTGCTATGGTGCAGTTCCACCATGGAGAACAGCAAGTTGTTTGTAAACCGTGACCTAAATGCAGCCATTAACATCCACAATTGCTTTACAATGTACCCAACCCGCCCCGGAATTCTTGCGAGGCCAAAGAAATATTGCAAACTGGAAGTTGTGGTAGGACGCACAATTGATTACAAGCTGACAGGTTCTTTACAGAACGCAGTGTCGAGCGAAGTGTAGAAGATAAACACATACAAGAGGATTTTGGGGGACTCGGCATATAATGGGCGTTCCTGCCGCCCGGCCGATATTGACTGGTTGCGAAACATGGTATGGAGCGGATTTGTGATTCCTTTGTGCTGATGTCTCAAGCTAGCGAGTCTTTCAGGAGGCTCTAAATCCTGATTAGAAATTTAAAAAAATTGGCCGGGAGGCAGGAACGCCCATTATATTATGTAACATAATTCCCTTGTCTGAGTGTACCTGGGTATCGATTAAGCCTTCAGGTTTAGATTTAGGGTTTAACGTCTAGGGTTTAAGCAGCGTATATGTAGCCCGGCGGAGACATAAGAGGTTAGTAGGTAATACTGACTACTAACCTCAAGTGGCGGAAATGTCGAACCGATCATACAACTGGTGCTTTACGCTAAACAACTACAGCGATGATGACGTTGCGCTAATTGCGCACTGGCCGGCGAGATTCGTTGTGGTAGGACGCGAAGTGGGGAAAGAAGGAACTCCGCATCTACAAGGATTTGTAATCATGAAGAACGTGGCAAGACTTTCGAGTATGAAGAAAATGCAAGAGGCTGCGCACTGGGAGATCTGTAAAGGATCTTGGGAGCAGAACTACGCTTACTGCATCAAGGATGGAAACTTCACCGAGTTCGGCGAGAAGCCTAAGACCAGGGGTGAAAAGGGTGCCAACGAAAAGACCAGGTGGAAAGAAGCAATGGACGCTGCTAAGGCGGGTAGATACAATGACATCGACGTTGATATTCGCATGAGATATTACAAGACATGCAAAGAAATCCACAAGGACCACATGCAGAAGCCAGGGGATGCTGATGGAACTACTGGTGTGTGGATATGGGGACCTCCTGGAACAGGGAAGTCCAAGACTGCAAGAAAAGATTATCCTGGTGCATACCTGAAGGGACAAAACAAATGGTGGGATGGATACCAAGATGAGGAGTCAGTGATCATGGATGACTTCGACACTGGAAGCCTAGGGCATCATTTGAAGATATGGGCTGATAGGTACAGCTTCCTGGCTGAAGTTAAAGGAGGAGCACTGCACATCAGACCCAAGAACATAGTGGTGACAAGCAACTTTGCTCCAGACGATCCTAAATTTGAGTGGGACTATGTCACTGTAGAAGCTATCAAGAGGAGGTTCAAGATTGTACACATGGTGGAGCTCTACAAGCTATAAAGAAAATCAAACAGGTGTTTTTAAACACCACCAATACATTTCTTTTTTATTTCGGATCTAGTTCCGGGCACCCTTAAGGGGCACCCTCCCTGCATCACTTGGGGATTTGGTTTATTTATATTTCATCTTTTTGCTAGGCGCAAGGCCCATTTTTTTATTGCTGCTAGGCGCAGGGCCTAATAGATTGAGTATAGCATTATTTAAAGACCTATCATAGTGTAATAACATAACTGAATAGTTTGATAGGATAGTACAATTTGTGTTTATTCTCTGTACTTGGCGTACTGCCTA
The DNA here is from genome assembly GCA_013435795.1 of Chlamydomonas sp. ICE-L. Taxonomy (NCBI): domain Eukaryota; kingdom Viridiplantae; phylum Chlorophyta; class Chlorophyceae; order Chlamydomonadales; family Chlamydomonadaceae; genus Chlamydomonas; species Chlamydomonas sp. ICE-L. The sequence continues at coordinate 120,670 of JACBWV010000946.1, read as the reverse complement.
TTACAAGAAGTCGCGACTAGGAATTTAATCTTCTACACTTCGCTCGACACTGCGTTCTGTAAAGAACCTGTCAGCTTGTAATCAATTGTGCGTCCTACCACAACTTCCAGTTTGCAATATTTCTTTGGCCTCGCAAGAATTCCGGGGCGGGTTGGGTACATTGTAAAGCAATTGTGGATGTTAATGGCTGCATTTAGGTCACGGTTTACAAACAACTTGCTGTTCTCCATGGTGGAACTGCACCATAGCAAGCCTCGAACCGTGCGCCCTTCTTTTTCGGACTGCACACTCTGGAGGACGGTGGTGCTGTCCTTGTGCCAGATCTTCGTGGTACGGAGTTCGTCAATGACGGCAACTCGCCCCTTGAAACGGTCGCTAAACGCATTGAACGCGCTCGTTGTAGGGACAGAAAGTTCACCCTTGCCACCAAGGGCAAACTTAGAAGAACCGTATGCGATGACAATTGTTTTCATATCACCAACATCCGCCTGGACCTCGTTGAAGAAGCGTGCTAAGACACGTTTCTTGCCACCGTAGAGCCGCAGGTTTAGAGAATTGTAATTGATTCAATATATGATGATATTATTGACCGGTCTGAGTGTAACGCTTTTCAAGGAGTTCATGCAGAAGGGCTGGGGGGGGGTCATGAATTTGTATGCAAAAAAAATTGATTCGGTTTTCGCCGGAGAGATGAACAACTACAGTTCCGCCACACACCCCACCCCCTTTCCGGAAGCTAAAACCTAAAATGTTCAAGCAGATGCTTAAACAGGTCTTTCGGTATTTGAGGCCTACCCCTACTACTTCACAGGTTGTGTACGACTTCTTCGACACCCTCGGCGACTTCACAGGCTTGGAATCATTCGGATACCACGTCTCCACAGGCTTCACGGGCTCCACGGGCTCCACGGGCTCCACGGGCTCCTCGGATTTCGTAGGCACCCCCGACGACCCCCTCACAGGCTTGGAATCATTCGGGTACCACGTCTCCACGGGTGCACCAAATTGAACACCACCATTTTTTTTCAGGTACTTCTCGTCGGTCGGGTGGGGGGGGTGGCTCCGACCGCGTACGCTCGCTTGCCTGCTCGGCGGTCGGGTGGGGGAGCGAACAAGCAATGCAATGTTGGAGGTTCCTCCCAATGAAGGAAGTTATTTGCTGAGGTTGCTTGCATGTGGCAGCTTGGTGTTACCGCTGATGTATGTTCATTTTAGTATTCAGTTGACTGTAGGCAACTTTTGCATCTTTTTCCACGAAACGCGGAAGCGTTCAGGGGCGAAGATGACGAGCCCCGTACCGGACCAGTGACCTGACGAGCTGATGTCGTACTTGGTCTGTTTGATGTCGTCCCAAAAACGCTGCATGTGTTCGTTCAAGTGAATGTCGTCCACTATGAGGAGTCCGTCGAACTTCGCCTCCTCCAGGACCTTGAAGATATCGCGTTCCGATTTGCCCAGGTGGTCAATGTCGAGAATGACGAGGTCTGAGGTTCGCAGGTGGTCAGGGAGATCGCGCATGTAGTTCGGGCCGATCTCAAGACGTACGTTGGGGATGTGGATCGCGGTGGGAACTGACGGGTCTGAAGGTAGGGAAGATATAAGGTCGAAGCTTCGCACAGTCTTCTCGGTCGCTAAGGATAGCGCAGCGGCTGACAAACCTTGAAAGTGCCCGATATCGATGATAGTGGGACGTCGGACGGAACGCGCAACATGTGCGAGTAATCTGTAGTGCTCCTCTCCGGCAGAAAGTTCAAAGAACCTGAAATTGGATGACCACCGACATACTGAGTTCACACTGGAAAGGTCGAACGCGTTCAAATCCGTGGGATCGAGGACGATATCGATGATCTCTGATGCCATTATTATTTATCGTGACCACTTTAAAACCTTACAGTAAAGTGTGACACACCTTTTTATACTCTAAAAAACTGCAGATCGTTGACACAGTCAGATTTCGTGCAGCGTAGCATCGACTTTGTCGAGCTCACCTTGATTCGGACGTGCATTCCACCTGCGACTGTTGACAAGTGGATTGATGTGTAAAGCGTCTCGTGTGAAAAACGGGGCTGTTCACTGTTTTTTGGAGATCGATGACTGATTGTGTGATTATATCTCGTTGGTACTGCGTGAAATACGTAGCATCAATTGAACTTTTGATATTATGTAAAGCCGATATACTGTCCCGTAAGCTTTCTGTCCACGCATCAACACACATTTGCATTATTTCTGGCGTTGTCCTCATACAGTTGGAGACGCAATTTGTGGGACGCCCTACCCTACCTTAAAACCTTACAGTAAAGTGGGACACACTTTTTTATACTCTAAAAAACTGCAGATCGTTGACAATGTCAGGTGGAAATGCTTTGGTGTGAATCGAAAAAGACGTGAATTTGTAAGCAAACATGTTGAGACGGACAAGGAAAACGTTTTTATTGTCAACTGTGTTGTTGATGGGTTACAAAAAACATGATGGTGTTCCACTGCAATAAGGTTTACCGTACACTCCAGAAAGCGGTTTCAATTTAGTATTCCGTCGAGTGTATCTTCCACACCTTGGCATAATATGCTGCAATATCGTCTATTACGGCCTCGAATGAAGAGAACTCCCCTGTGACAAACGGAGGAATATCCAACTCCTTCTCCACATCACATGTGAAAATGTAGAGGCCGGTGTCGGTGTCCACAAACACCTGGTGACTCCAGAAGCCCCGTCTAAACCCCATGACCAATGTGTAGTGGGCGCCATTCCACTCCCTAGAGTACCCCCCTGGTTGGCGGATGAACCAAGTGCGCAGGTACTCCTTTACATCCTCCAAAGTCTTCACGTCATTCTCATAAAAATTATAAATCTCAGTTCCTTCGGGTGGCATGGCATCCTGTATTGCCTGAATGACCGGGTGAGTCGGTGGCATCTTGGTGTTACAGTATATTGAATTACAATTCTCTATGTACAACTTACACTCGACGGAATACTAAAATGAAACCGCCTCCTGGAGTGTACGGTACTACACCTTATGGTGTAGCAACCCACGGGGCAGTGGAACACCATCATGTTTTTTTGTAGCCCATCAACCATCACGCATCCCTGCAAAATGGAAGCGGTCTCCCTTGACCCAACAGTTCCATGCAGTGCAGCCTTGCGATTGTGAGAGCAGAGGAGCGGTCCCGGTCCGGTCTCTAAATCCTGATTAGAAATTTAAAAAAATCGGCCGGGAGGCAGGAACGCCGACTGTAGACAGACGGTCGATTGTTGTAAACATGTTGTACACATTGCTGCCCGTACGTCCATCCTCACACATGCCGCGGCGGCTTGCGCAGACCCCCCTCGCGTATTGAACACGCACTCCTTTACTCTAATTTCTGGCCACGAAGTTGTTGGTAAAATCCTGAATATCTCTGTTGATATCCTGCTCTGTGGGCGGTTTGGTGACAGTTGTTGATGGCACCACTTTTGAATCGTTGCGCTTGACCATGTTGAAGACTCCTCTACAGCACGGTGTGCAAGTGCCGCAGCATGCCCAGAAGCATCCGCACAACGTGAATGGCATTATCATCGATGCAATGCATTGCACCAAGCAGGTCGCTACGAACCTATCCTGTCCAGGATTGGTTTTCAGGTCGAATGCACTGGCTGAGTACGGTTCGTATTTACCGCAGCAACCTCCGAAGCACATACAACATGGGATGCAGCAGATAGCATCCGCCGATAGAAAAGCACAAGCTTTGATAGTGCTTAGACAACTAACATCGTCCATTGAAGACTGTTTCTTGGCATCAGTAGCGATTAAGACTGACATGTTTTCTTCTGTAGAAAAAGTATCAAGTAGCTTTATACCTCCACATTTCTAGAAAGCAACATATTTGAATGAAATCCTATCCTACTTACTTTGGAAAATGACAAAAATAGCTATCGTTCACCTCATTCACAAGATTGAACAACTCTTGGCGAATGGTTCTGTACCGGGCGGTTGCTTCATGCATTTTCACTAAATATTTTTCATCTGTATAGGTTGAAGGAGTAAACAAACGAATCCACATGTCATTATCAAACTCCGTAAACTTCTTACACAAAGGGTCGGCTTGTTCACCTGTCCCATCGTGGTAGAATGTATGCGCCATGTTAAAACCTTACAGTAAAGTGGGACACACCTTTTTATACTTGGTGGAGTGTAAGCAAGCATCAGTTGTCCCAAGTATTCCCCACTGTAATCTGGCCCAACTTTAAACGTCAGAGTCTTTCTTTCGGAACGCGAACCAACGACTTAAGAAACTGTACTGCTTCTCCTCAGGAGTCATCTTGTTACCAAGCATTTCCCGCAATGCAGGCGGTGCGTTCAACAACTTCTGAGTTGCCGCCCCCCCCCGCGTGACCTTGACCATGGTGTGATCCAACCCGCCTACAACCTTGTCAAACAGAGGTTCTATCATACCGGTTGAGTAGCGCCCCAGACCGCTTGTCTTAAGCTCTGCTGAAGTCAGTGGTCGCATTCCTACCTCGCCCATCGCGCGCACAAGCTCCTTGTAGTCCATGAGGAACTCGGGAATATCCTGTCCGATGCTCTCTACGAACACGTCCACCTGTCTCCCGTACTTGTTCTTGGCGGACGCAGCAGCGTACCGCTTTGTAATCCTCCAGAGAAGAGAGGATCCCCCGGATGAATCTCCAACTGAAGACCTTCCTTCCACGAATTCCCCCACATTTTTACTGGAGAGCGCTTCCGCGATAGCGTCGCCGTCTGGTGAAATGCCTACGAAGGTTCCACCCGGCCTTAGCACCGCGGCTACGTTGCGGCAGAGCCCGGAGAGACGCGCTGGGGACTCGAAGAAGTAATGGATTGCGAACATGCACGTCGCGAGGTCGAACGTGCCCTCCTTAGCGAAGTTCGCCATACTGCGTGCCGTGGCGTCCTCTTCCGTTTTGTCGTTGTTTCCGTGCAGCGCGGCGCTTACGATTAGGCGATCTGATTCAGGAATGGCTACTGATCCCTCCTCCCATTCTTTCCCGGTTTCGTATATTGGAGTAGTGGCATCGAATGGGAAAAAAAGCATTTCCGGAACAATGGTGTGTTCTTCATTGTTCGCACTCAGCTTGCCCTTGGTCTGCAGAGCGCGTGCGTACGCGCCGTTGACCGGGTCTGTCAGATTGGACGAGAACTTGTCGATTCCAGCCACCTTGGACGCCCCTGCGCGTATCCACTTGTGCAGATCACCGGCCTTGCCCACGCCGAAGTCGAATATGCGCGGCGACGCGCCAGCGAAGCTCAATATCAAGTGCGCTTTCACATAGCTGTGAAACTTGCGCATGACCACCATGCCGCCCTCGTCTGTGCGCATGCGCGTGATGAAGTAGACAGACTTGACAAGTTCGGCGCGAGCGGATGCCTCGTCAAGGGTCTCCTCGCCGGTAATGATCGCCTCGTAAACAGGGTGCATGATCGTGCGCCACACGTTCATCGCTGTCTCGTAGTTGTTGGCCGTCACACGTCCAGTAGCCGCAGCGGATTCCGTCTTGTCGTAACGGATGCGCTTGGGCACCCAGTTCGCCGGAGAATGGCGAGAGGACTCGTTGCGGTAGGCGAATTCTACCACCATACCGTCGCTGATGAGGTCACCGTTTTCGCACTTCGAGTTCTCGGGGAGAATTGCAGTATGTAACGGAGGCATAGCAGGAGATGCCGCTGATGGCAGTTCCAAGAATGCGAACGGACGCGCCTGGTACCTCGTCTTGGATGGCAGTACCGCCTCTGTGTTTCTCACCTCGGAGGCTGAAGCCTCCAAGAATGAGCGCAGGTCGCGTGTGCCGTCATTTCCACCGACAGCGTCCGTGTTGTACCCAACCAACAGATCAACGCGTTGGCGTATTGGCGCCGTTTCATGATCCGCTAGCCTGGAATCCGCTGAAGTATCAGTAAACCTTACCAAGAAGTCGATGGTGCTGTCTTCTGGTGGCTTCCACTTGAGCACCTCTCGCCACGTTCGGATGCGGGAAAGCGAACTTGGGCGTTTGGCATCGTCGAATGTCCCTCCAACTGCAAGGTCAGCAGGGGTGAAGACCAGGCCGTCGATGTGGTACGGATACAAGCCTGAGTCACGACGCCGGAGGACAGCTGCCGCGTGCTGGAATATTGATGATGTATCGGTATCCTCAACGGAGAACATGAACGTCTTAACGAAGAAATTGTCAGGTAAACCCGCGAGAGCGTTGCGCGCCACCTCCAGTCTACAGGTCTCGTCTTCTTTGGATTTGGATTTTTTCTTTTTCTTCGTGTGAGCAGAAGCATCCACAAGCGGCATATGTGCGACCGACTTGCCGTTGGCGACGTAGACGTCAAACACGGCGAATATAGGTGATGCCGAATCCCCTGTGTGGTCTACGACGTACTCTCCGTCGAGTAGACACTGTCTGTATTCCTTGGAGGCGCTGTATTTGGTAGCGAACGCATGCACACCGAGACGGTCGTCTAGCGTGAAGAGACGTCCTTCGTCATCCACAACCATGAGACGCCGCTCTCCGTCTGCCTTCTCCGTGACAGTGTACTTGTTATCAGTGATGGAAACTGCTCCAGGGATAGCTGACGCACCAGAAAGGAGGTTCGACATGTCCAGCGTTGCTGGTTTCGGGGCGACGAGACCATTCGGACGTCTACTAGGGTTGTTGGGGTGGTGTTGCGCACCGGCGTCGTCACCTAGCGCCAGTAGGCGCCAATACATCTCCATCACGCGATGCTTCTCGCTCAGAGAAAGTGCAACCTCAGAATCGTCGATCACCTTCAAAACGACCGAAAAACATTGCATCAATCCCCGAGCGATGGTATCATTCTCATTGGGGGCGGAGGCAACTGAAATGTCACCAGGCGCCGACGGACTAGATTTCACCAACTCGACCTCGAACTCGTACGTCTCTGCAGCGCCCAATACGTGTTGAGAGAACCACCCAGTGTAGTCCCGTTGCTGCTGATGATACATTCCTTGGCTAGAGTACATTCCTTGTGGAACCGCCGCAAAGCGGACTGCCGTGATGTCGAGCCGGAACATTGGAGTCATCTCGAAACTGAACCTCCGTTTCAAACGGAAGTTTATCACCTCGTACGGACTTGACAGGCCTGCGCTCTCGGTTCTTTCAGTTTCTTCGCGCAGATTAACGCGCATGGAGTACTCGGGAATGGTCACATATCCGATCAGTCGCTTTTCGGTGACCGTGACGGCGGTGGCGTTTGGGCGCCGCCCGATGAGAGATTCGGCGAACGTCTCCATTGCCGAAATGCGCTCCTTCTCGTCGTCTGAATTAGGGGACAATGTCAGACGCGTCCTAATTTGTTGCGCACCATCTCGAGGGAAACTCCTCCCAGACCTCACGGACACGTCGAGCGTATCGGACACAGGCATGGCGGGATACCGGGTACGCATGAGATCGATCGCGCGCATGGCGATGCGCCTGTCAGGGACACGATAGTGCTGATGTCTAAGGTGGGTGGACGGATGCACGTAAGATGCCTCAAGTTCCGTTGCATGCCCGCCGCCAGAGGTGGGACGCTTACCGACGAGGGCAGACAAAGCATCCCAAGAGACCTTGTCGATCTTCATGATTGGAAGGTATTGTTGAACGTCATTTACACAAACCCCATTTATACTCTGTTACGGAAATTTTAAATTCCAGTAAAGGTAGTAACAGCATCAGCAGCAGCACAACATGAGCAGCAGCAGCACAGACAATGTGCACATTCGAATGGTGGGAAACAACCCTGTCATACACACGGAGGCACCCACATTCGGGATCGTTATGGACCCAGCTATCGCTACTCAAGGAAACGCAGCTCTCGCTCTCAGGCACGGAGACGACGTCTTCTTCACAGCAACCGAGGTCGCAGACGGCAAGCACAGCGCAGTACTGCGAGCGGGCGATCCTTCGCATCCGGATGTAGGCGCCACCCTTACGCTGGGTGTCCAATCGAACGACGCTCTTCGCATCTCACAGACGGACGTTCTCTTCCGAACCAGCGCACACATGCAAAGCAACCTGATCGTGAGAGATAGTCTTGTAGTGCAGAACGGGGCGATAAGCGCTACAAACTTCGACAACCTCGTGGACGACTTCATAACCAACTCCCTCATACTACCACCGACAGCCAACGCTCTAGCTACCGCGTATGTCACGCTCAGCAATCTCATCGTATCGAGGGTCGCATCCGCATCCACAGGCGGTGCCAACAATGAATCGTATTATGGGTCCATGATCCCCACCGGCTCCGAGACCATGCAAATGGGGTCCATCGCGTGCGCGGACGTCGTCGCAGGATCGCTCATGGCGTACACGTACTGCAACCTTCCCGTGGACTTCAGATGCGCGTACATGGACCAACCCCCGTCCGCGTACGCCCTCAACATGGCGTACGTGCAGCTCAGCAACTACGTGCAAACGAAGCTCGCGACTCTGAACACGACCCTATCCGTCATGGAAGGGTATGGTGGAAACACGAGCACTTCCAACAACAGCATCCAACTGCCCTCCGACGGCATGTGGCAGACGGACATGTGGCTCCAGAGCGCAGATGGAACAGACCGCATGTTATTCCACACCGGCGGGGGAACTGAGTTCCCCTCTCAGCGCTACACATGGCGGGCGCAGGAAGTGGGGGCTTCGTTCCTTGACATAGAGCCAGGCGTGGGGATGACGCTTCACGAGGGCACGCTGTTCGCACCCAGAGTTGACGTCGCAGGCCTGCTAATCGTCGCAGGGAGCCTGGTGGTGTCGGGACCGGATGTAGACTTCAGACAAGTCGAGTGTCTACGCATCCCGACGGGCAACGTGGAGGCAGGCACGGTGTTCGCTAACCATTACTGCAACCTTCCAACGGCATCTTCCGTGCAAAGGGGGGTTGTACAAATAGCGGCGTCGAGAAACCAACTTCTCGACGCGTACTCCTCGAACGTTGCAGTATCGGCATCCCTCTTTGCCGCAGTCAATTCGAATATTGACAGTCGCGTGACCAACGCGACTGTACTGGTAACAGAGGCGTTGTACGCAGCCACGGAGTCGTACCAACGATCGATCAACGACACACAGAGTATCGTGCGAGACTACTACACGAACGAACCCGTCGAGTGCATCAAGATGACGAATCACGCCTCAAACGCAGGGGACGTCATGAGTCTGATGCTGATCAACGACACAGGCGAGAGCGTCAAACTCGATATATACCCTGATGCGGCTGGATCCGAAGCATCGCTTGTGGCTACAAAAGGGTTAATGATACGCGGGTCAACTGCCGCGGAAATAGACATCGGATCGGTAGTTCGCGTGCGCACAGGTCCGGATGCGGCGAGAATCATACCCGAGGGTCCCGAGTTCGCCCTCACACCCGGATTCGAAGCGACGTCCTCGTCAACATATGCACCTGACAGTTGGTCTGCCCCCTACCAAGCGTTTTCGGATACCCCTCTCGCGACAAGCTGGATATCAAAGCTGGGCGCCTACACATCGGACTCTGGTGCGCCGACTAGCGATTCCGCGCTCACGAACACTCTGTCGCTGGTGGGAGATGCCCCAATCTCAGTGCATGGCGAGGGTGGGTGCAGCTGAATTTCCCTAGCGTGCTTTACGTGCACTCTGTGTTCATCGCGTGCTCTTCCATGAACTACATGCCGGACGACTTCGCGATTCTCGGGCTCCCGGAAGGGGATGCCGGTTGGCGCAATCTCTATTTCCGTGCGTCGCAGGCGCCCTTTTTAGGAAGAGGGGAAGGGATGTGGTACACACTCCCCAGAGGTGCAGGTATCTTGCCTCTCGTCGCTGTGAGGTTGGTGGTAACGCGTATGGCATCTCGTGCCACGCTTCCCGGGGTCTTCTCGACATCCGTGCAGGTGGACCTAGTGCGTTTCCTAGCGTCAGAGTCGGTGCTTGCATCGGAGCTTCTATTTTCAGTAGGAGATGAGGTGGCACCGACACTGAGTGTGTCTCACGCGGGCTCGGTGGGGGTGAGGTTGGTTGGGACGCCATCGGCGGCCTTGCATGTTGGAAACGCGTTAGAGCCTCGCACAGTCGTCCTTTTTGATAATGATCCTGACCTGCCTAACGAGCACGAGTTTCGCGGGTTCGGGATCTCACCTGCGGCACTCACGCTGCGTGTAGAGGGTCCCGAGGCCTCCTTCAGTTTTGAGGCGGGCAGATGCCTCTCCAATTCCGATGAGGTGGCGAGCATCTCCGGCTCGGACGGAACGCTCAGCACAGGAGGATCTCTACGTTTCGCTGGAGAATTCAGACACACGTCCTCGAAACACGCCTTTATCATCGATAACGGGGACTTCATGGCTGGCCCTCTGGTAATGCCAGACGCCCACCGGGACACGGTCCTGATCCGCGACTCCAACACTTACGTAACCATAGGAGGTCGTCTATCGTTCGTAAATAACTACGGAAGTAACGTGGACTTGGACTCTGCAAGTAACCTAGACTTGGACACTGCAAGCAACCTTGACTCCGTGAACAGAGAGGACTCGAACGCGCTTCTGGTACTCGACTGGAACACCGTGAGTTCGCCTTGCGGTCACGGGATGCTGGGTACACCCGAGGTTCCCTGGGCATCCATCGCCGGTAGGGATCAACTGTACCTACAAGACGGTCGTCTCCTCGGCGCCGCCATCTCCGACCTGACGTGGAACGATGCATCGCTTCCGATGGTCGACCGCAATCACGGCATGCCATGGGCGGACGTGCATGCGGGGCATAGGTGCCATCACATAGGTTCATCCTCGACGCGATTGGTGAAGGATGAAGCGAGAAGCCTTTTCAATCTACACTTACCAGGAGAAGTCACGCTCGCGATAGGCGGCGCGGACGCCGTCCTCGGGTACTCCCTTTCTTCCTCGTCATCGCGGCACGTCGTCGTAGACATCCTCGTCGCGGCCAGCGGTGCGATCCGGGTCGCTGTATTGCCTGGAGACATCTGGACGTGGGAGGAGGACCCGAGAACGGAGGCCGCCGTCACCCTCTGGCGAGTGCAGTTGGCGGACAAGTCCCCCTACGTAGAAAGCATGGAGGCCGTACTGGAGGTGGTGGTCGCTGATGACGGAGGGGGCTCCATCATCGAGGGTAGCGAGGGAGGAGGAATCTGGGAGACGGACCCCGATCACATTGTGCTGATGTTCAAAACAAGAGGAATATACGGAGAAGGCCAAGTCCGATGGAAGAAAACTGGCGCAGCACACCCGTTTACTCTGATCCCTCCAGCGAACACTTCTCTTCATACAAGCGTCGTTCTCTCGATATCTTTCGATGAGGTCAGTTGGGGGCGCGCTATCGGTACAGCCTCCGCTGCATACATGGACATCAGGGTTGCCTGTTCGTCCGATTTGTTCGCGGTGAGCATCCAGGCAAGTGGATCCGTTTGGGTCAGAGACTGCGTCAATGCGTCAACTTTCGACGACGTCTCCCTTTCCGGCGACGGAGGCGTCGTATGGGCTGTTTTGCCTGCTGGGGAAATCGATATCGTATGGTCGAGGAAAGTGGGTGCTGCTTTATCCGTCGATTGCCGATTCGACGAAGAAGATGAGTCGCTTATTGTGGCCCTGCATTTCGGTACGTTTTCCACACATTTCGAGATGGTGACGTTTGACCAGTCTTTGTCCTCATCGGTCGTAGCACTTCCCGCGTCCGGGGAGAACGTGGTGATAGCATCCCGGTCCTCCCCGAGGACACCTGGCAACGCGCTCATTTTCAGAGGCATGTGCAACGCCGTGCTCGGAACGTACTCGGAGGTGCGCCTTGCAAGTTCGCTACTCCTGTCGATTCGTGGTGATTCATCCTTTCCTGGGCTAGTGTGGCTTGCGGGATCCGATCAATTGGAGGTACCTGAGAACGCTGTTGCAGTGATCGGTTGCGATAATAACAGTAGTACTTGTACTTCAGCTTGGATGAATGTCGTGTCCCTGCACAACTGTTCGTTGGACAGAGCGATCATGGCGGCGGGCATCTCCGATTCTGGGTTGTTCATGTTGATGGTATCTATTAAGGATATCGTAGATCCACGTGCTGTACGGATAGGATGCAGTAGCAGCAGCTACAGCGGCAATCGTTCATTTTCTATCGAACACTTATGTTCCGGTACCGGTGGTGGGGGTGTTCTGGCGTTGCAGCTTCCCGGTCATTCGTCTTCTCTCAAGCTCCCTGGCGCGGCGATGGAGGCGCTTGGTGGCGTGTACCTGTCCAGGAACCGGCAGGTTTTTTCCCCGTCTGTGGGGGGCGCGGGCCTTGTGTTGGCAGCGCCTGACGCGGACGTTGGAATCGAGGCCTCGGGAGATGTCCACCTTCGGAGCACCTTGGGGAGAGTGCGAATTTACTCTGATATCGTGGCCGAGCGGGACTGTCGCGTGCTGGGAAGTTCGTGTTTCCTGGGTCCCACCTCGTTCGAGGCGCCCTCCGCTTTCAACGAGGAACTTGTCGTGGATGGAGACTTGTTTGTGAACCGGTCGATGTCGGTACGTGGTTCGGTATTTTTAGATGGCCCCGTCTCCATGGCACCTTTGGGTCCACCCGTCCGGCTTTCGGACAACGCGCTAACCGAGGTCGGTCAGATTGTTTTCAGGGATGACGGATGCGGCTTCTCGCTGGTCGGAGGGACTTATGCGGACGAGGAGGACCCACGTCTATTGTTTGAAGGCTTATCGCATCCGGACACAGCCCAGCGGTACTACGGGCGTGCGCAGATGGGCGATGTCGGTGGGGGGCAGAGTCTGGTGGACGCGGCGTGGATGTACGCAGACGGTATGGAGACGCGCGACCGCACCGTTGGGACGTTCCTGCGTTTGTCCGAGTCTATAAAGTTGCACGCTGGCCAGAAGTTAAGGGCTAGCGTGGACGCTTCTGGGGGGGTGCTTGTGCTTGCCAACGACGGTGATTCGCGTTTCCCGCTGACCGTCAGTGGAGATGCACCGTCGGACCTCGTGCAGGCGGCGTTTGGATCCTCGATATCGAGGCCGCCTGTAGCTCCGTTGCCGAGTTACACGGGAATGCGTTTGGAGAGCGGGGGTGGGGACTTGGTGATTCTAGGTGGCGAGGGGGGTGGCGTGATGCAGGTGTCCGACGTTGGCGTCGCCTTGGATCTGAACCCTGCAGGCGGGCTTGTGCGTGTGAACGGTGTGCCGATTCAGTCCACGTCGGACGGGCGCCAGAAGACGAATCGCTCGGATCTTTTGGGTACCTCGTCTGCGGACATTTTGCGGAGGCTGCGTCCGTGCACGTACACACACCGTGGCGTGGTGGAGGCGGGGTTCATAGCACAGGAGGTGTTCTGCGAGGTCCCGGAGATGCGGCACCTCATCTCACTCCCTAGAGACTTTGAGATCGATGACGACAACACGCTTGGCAATGTTCCGGTCGGGTCAGTGGGTTTGAACTATGTGGGCATTATCGCGTACCTAGTGAGCGCGATGCAGGAGCAAGCAAAAAAGATCGAGGACCTCCAGGCGAGGATCTCACACGGCGTTGTTGTCCCCGGACGTGAGTCTCGCGAGATTGGAAAGCGATCGACTTGAGGGGCTAAAGCAGCTGAATGTGGGATGAATGCTCTTGGGCGTTCATTCGGGGCGGAAAAAATTGTAATGTACCTTACACTCGACGGAATACTAAAATGAAACCGCCACGTGTACGGCACACATTACGGTGTAACCTAATGGTGTAGCAACCCACAGGGGCAGTGTAACACCAATACGATTTTGAAATTGCAGGAGAATATCGTGGTTCTTTTTTAGATCCAGAACGATCAGTTTTTTTTTCAAAACAACCTTTAAAGAGAGATGATCAAGTTTTCAGAAGTATCTGCCCGTTCTGAAGTCACTTCTAATATTGTGAACGCCCCCTACCCTCCTCTGTCGGGTATCAGAGCACAGTCAGGCACTTCAGGACTTCCGAGCCTATCTTTCTCTAACGCTCCTGACACCGGGTTGTTCAATCCAAGTGTGGGGACGCTAGGTGTGGTTGCCGGGGGAGCAGAGCTGGTGCGAGTGTCAAACAATGTATCCGTGTTGGCGGATATAGTGGTGTCGTCGAACATTATCCCTGTGAAGAACGCGACGCAGCACATCGGGTCATCCAACATGCACTTCAAGGAGGCCTGGATTGACACGTTGCACATATCCTCGAACACGTTGTACGTGGGAGACACGCTCGTCCTCGGCATTGACGACCATACCTTGGCCATGAGCGCCGGCTCCGGCCAGGGCATCTCTATCACGACCACCGGCGCTGGCGAGACCTCGCTCGTGTCCGAGGAGGGTGTTAACGTGACCTCGGTCGGCGGGGTCACCATGCATGTCTCCGGCATCAACAAGGTTGTAGACATCCAGTCGACTGGCTCAGGCGGCATTGTGCAGCTGGGTGCGACCAAAGAGGTGGTCTTGACCGCGCCCATAACCACGGTCTCTAGCAACCTGACCGTCAACGGAAACAACTTCACGGCGGGAATCCGCGCGAATTCCGGTTCTGCCGGAGCGCCTTCTCTGTCTTTCTCGAATGCGACCGACACCGGTTTGTTCAATCCAAGTGTGGGGACGCTAGGTGTGGTTGCCGGGGGAGCAGAGTTGGTGCGCGTTTCCAACACCGTGAGTGTGATGGGAGATCTCTTGGTGTCCTCGAACATTATTCCTTCCACAAACGCTACGCAGTACATAGGGTCATCGACTATGCACTTCAAGGAGGCGTGGATCGACACGCTGCACATATCCTCGAACACATTGTACATCGGGGACACACCCGTGCTCGGAACGGATGACCAGACAGTGTCCATCCGCGCGGACCCTGGTCAAGGCATCTCGATTACGACCACCGGCGTGGGCGAGACCTCTTTGGTATCCGAAAGCGGCGTCAACGTGGTGTCCGGCGGAGGAGTGAACATGCAGGTCACCGGACTCAATAAGGTTGTGGACATCCAGTCGAGCGGTGCCGGTGGCACCGTGCAATTCGGTGCGACCAAGGAGGTGGTCATTACCACGCCCCTCACCACGGTCTCAAACAACCTGAACGTGAGCGGAAACCTGACCGTCAACGGGTCCAATTTCACCGTGAACACCCAGACCGTAACTGTAGAGGATAACATTATCTTGCTCAACTCCGGCGAGGTCGGACCCGGTGTCACAAAGGGAGAGGCAGGTATCACCATAGACAGGGGAGACGAGCTGGACTACCAGCTCCTCTTTAGGGAGTCCGACGACAAGTTCGTCATGGGCCCTCAAGGTTTCCTTGCCCCAATCGCCACCGAGACCTTCGCGGCAAATGCTGGGAACATATCTACAGGAGTTCTTGGAGTGACCATGGGCGGCACCGGCGTCTCCGCAAGCACCGGAACCGGGAGCAACGTGTTGAGCGATAATGCTACGATGAGAAACTTGACGACCATAGGAGGAATGATCAGCGGTAACGGTAGCGGACTTACCGCATTGAACGCAAACAACATATCCAGTGGAACATTACCGGTTGTTAGAGGAGGAACGGGGGTCTCCGTCAGTACCGGAACAGGTAGTGTTGTTTTGAGTACTTCTCCGACGTTTACGGGAACAACTAACTTTGCATCTCTAACAACATCTGGGACTTCGACGATAAACGGTGACGTGATCTTCGGAACCGGAGTCAATCTATTTGTAAACCCTAACGATTCCGTGACTGCTCCAGGGTACTCTTGGGATACTGATACAAATACCGGAATGTATCGTGTTGCGGCAGATTCAATAGGGTTTGCTGTAGGAGGGGTAAATAAAGCTACTATAAACAGCACTGGTATAGTAGGTAGCGGAGCTAATATAACTGGTTTAAGTGCTGGCAACATATCCAGTGGAACATTAGCGGTTGCTAGAGGTGGAACGGGGGTCACCGTCAGTACCGGAAGTGGTAGAAATGTGCTCAGTGACAACGCCACGATGAGCAACCTGAACATCGTAGGAGGGATATACCAGAACGGAGTCCCATTTAAGGTGGGATGTGGGCTTTGATGACGGAACAGTTGGGTTTCCGTCCATTACATTCAATTCGGATTCAAACACAGGTTTGTACAGACTTGGTGCGAATAAAATTGGGATCAGCACCGGGGGTGTGTCGCGTGTAACTATTTTGGATAACGGAAACGTTGGTTTTGGTACAAACGCACCCGAAGCCAGATTGCATGTTGTGGGCGATGGATATTTCAATGGCAACGTGATCGCTACCAGCAACATCATCGGTTTCAGCACAATGGAGTCCGATTCTAACGTCAAGCACCACTTCGAGCCCATCACGGACGCACTGGACAAGATCGACGCTATCGGCGCGTACACCTTCGAGTACCGTGGCGACGATAGCCGCAAGAGGCACGCCGGAGTCATCGCGCAGCAGGCGCAACGAGTCCTTCCGGAAGTCGTAGACGTGCACCCTCTTAAGGACACTCTCACGGTCGCTTACGGCAACTTGTCATCGTTGCTTCTGGCGGGAGTCCAGGAACTGCGCGACGAAGTGAACAACCTAAAAGAGGAACTCAAGGAAATCCGTGAATCGCTCGACCCGCACATACAATGAAAGGAATATAGTTAATTATATATCGTTTTTAAAAAGAACCTTATGGACGTGGGACATACTCTGTCAATTTCTTATAATGCATTGGAAACCATAACAAACCCTGTTAATATAAATATAAATACAAACACATTATTTGTATGCGATGTGGTCTTACCATCAACATATGCTGAAGATTGCGTACTCTTCGAGAACGGAGGAGTAAACAAAGGAGCTTACGTAGGTGTGCGGGATGTGGCGTCCGGAATTCCCAAACTTCGTGTTAGAGGTGGAACAGGAGGCCAAGTACCACCACATGCATATATCGTGTACGTCGATGTATACAGTTGTTCTCAAATAATTTTGGGACACTCAGTATAATTTGAATGATATCCCTTGAAACCAGGTACAGGTCCGTGGTTCACTACAAATATTTTTTGAGGAGTCTCAGGAAGGTTTGTAATATATACAACGTGTCCAAGAGCTCACTACATAGATGGGTCAATGCTGATCAGGTTGGTAAAAGTAAGTGTTTAAAACGAAAAAGGAAAGAATTGTCCATGCTTTTACGTTCCACGATATCCAATAATATTGCAGAGAACCCCTTCATAACATGCAAGGATTTGGTCGGTATAATTTGCAAGAGTTGTAATGTGAGATTATCGATCAGTACTGCATCGAGACACATAAAACAATGTGGATTTTCTAGGAAGAAGGCGTTTCCCACAGTTCTCTACGGACATTCAAAAGAAAATGTATAAATGTTTTGTGACAAGTACAGAGAAAGCTCTAACGTTGTTTGTATCGACGAAGCAGGATTTTACGCTGGAGAACACAGCAAATATGGATACAGCAAGATCGGTTCTCGATTAACTACGAAGACAATGAGTAACCTCCGTCGTGTGAAGTTCACTTTATTACTTGCTATTTCATCTCAGGGAATAATAGATTATCAGTTATTGGAGCACAATTGTAAAAAAGAAGATTTCATTAAATTCTTTAAAACTTTGGTCATCCCAAAGAAAACCACGATCGTCATGGATAATATTCGGTTTCACCATTCTTCAGAAATCAAGGATATATCCGAATGCAAAGGGTGGAAGCTTTTGTACACCCCTCCTTATTGCCCCAGAGCTAATGCGATTGAACAAATATTTGGAAGCATGAAGAGAGACTACAGGGCATCATGTCCATTGACGTCAACCTGTAATTTCGATTACTTAATGCAAATATGTTGTGTTCTAGAAATGTGGAGGTATAAAGACTTGTCAAAATATATGATTAATACGAGAGATTGGGTTAGGAATGTTCGAGAGAGCCTGTCTGCAGATCCAGATTACATCAAAACGTTTTCGGGGTACAATTTGTGATGGAGAATGGGATCGGCGAGTCATCATCGTTGGTACATGAGGCTGACCAACATGATGACGTTGCAGAACTTGTCGATTATGAAGGGGAGGAAGACGGGGAGTGTGCACCTGGGCGAGCGATTTGTGTGGTCAAGATGAAATTGAGTACCTTTATTCCCCATGATTGGCTTCGTAACAAGATAGACACACTGGTACTGGACATGAACAAGTTGCTTGGAGAGGGTTATATTTTCGCAAATTTCCACATTGCTCGTCTTTTTGAGAATGGTATCGCTGTCCCCTCCTGTAAATCGCAACTTCTTCTACCGGTGCCTTATTGCAGTCAGTACCAACAAATGTAATGGGTCGACTCTTGGAGAAGACTTCGAGAGTAGTCGGCTTCTGTTCGACTTGTTAAGAGAGCCGGGGCAATCCAAAGTTGACATTCGGGGGAGAGTGAATAACCAGATCATTGCAGACCTGTCTATTCTCATGGCCACAATGGCCTCTAACCATCTTTGGACCAACCTTGAGCGACGCATAACGACTTACTTGAAGTGGAAGTACCCACAGATTGCAAAGCACCTGCGGTCGGACATCGTGGCTGCATTGATCAAGTGCCCTACAAAGAATCTCGACGTCATCTTCAAGATGAGCCCTCATACAACAAAGCTGCCAACCAAGCTTCCAACATCTAGACTTCGATCGGCAAAAAGTGCAGTTGCTCTTGCGAAGAAGAGGGTCGGTAGGAAGGAACCAGAAGGATCCCCTTTGCGTGTTAGGTTGACTAAACTTCAAGAGAGGCTTGAAAAGTTGAGCGAAGCTTGGCTCTCCTCGAAGAACCTTAGGGTGGACGCAGATAACGCGAAACGCTTCTTTGCACGCGAAGTGGCATTCTGTCTCAGGGGGGTTCTACCTTTACCATCCGGAAACACTTTTGCGTCTCACATGACCCTGCCTCTGTACCAAAAGATATTGTCGGAGACCATCGAAGAAAAACGAAAAACGAAAAACGAAAACATCGCACATTCTCGTTGTTGCCTTACAAATCGGGATCTCACTCTGTCGCACATTCCGATTTCTAAATGGCCTTTTTCTATATGGTCAACGAGTGCCACTTTGATTCATGCAAGGCAGACGTTGCTTCCAAAAACCATCAAGGAATATGGGAGCGCTTCGCAAACCTCAAGAAAGTGGAGACAGTTTCTCGGAAGTTCGGTTACCGCATTGTGACAGACGGCTTTGCAGTCAGCATCTTGATGAATAAGCCTACGGTCTGACATGTTCGATGCCTGCAGGCGCGTTCTCTACGCGGGCGCATGAGTACGTGACAACAGACGAGGGTGGCATTGTATCCTTCCTGACAATGTGGTCGTGGCTGCGGTAGACCCGGGTGTTACAGATATCGTGACTGTAACAGGACTCAACGGAGGTACCAGACGTACAGCTCGGCGCAATATTATCGCAAGGGTCTGATCTTCAAGTCTCAGCGTCAAACTGACGTTTGGAACCTCGAGACGGCTGATTTCGTCGGTGGTATCATTCCGGATAGAGACTCTTCGAGTTCTGAACAGATTGGTGGTACGCCAGATTCTACATGGTGCCGCCCAATCCTTCTTGCAATCGTGCTTCCAGGGGGTACCGAAACCTCCGCTTCGAAGGTACTGCAAGAAACAGAAACTTATGTTGAGATTGCTGACTTCGTAGCTCGAGAAAGAAGAGCGCTAGGTACTCGTCGGGTTTGGTGATTGGAAAGGTCTGGGGGCGACGCCAATCTCTAGGCGGACTTGTGGCCCTCTCCAAGCTATTCGTTTCGAGCTTCGTAGCCGAGAAAACGTCATCATGGAGGACATCGTGAGTTCAACATTCAACGATGCAGCTGCTGTGAGAACCACCTTTGCAACATGGTGGCACTCACTCATCGTAAGAAGCAAGACGGTACAGGTTGGGATGTACAGAAGGACGCAAGCGGATTCATAAGATTCTCCACTGCAAAAGCAGTCAAAGGGAGCGCCACGCCAAACAGAGCGGTGGTATGCTTCACTGCGGGAAGACTTGGGACCGCGATGTGAACGCTTCCAGAAACATCCTGATGCTTACACTTCACCAAGTCTTTGGGAGAGAGCATCCTCTCGCGTTTCGCCGAGACGCGCCGAGAAGTTCCTCGACAACCCCCCCCCCACCCCCTGATACTGATATGGGGACACAGACGGTTGAACGGTTTACCAAAGAGGCTACTCGGAATATCTTCGAGAACCTCTTCAACCTTCTGCACCCCCCAACGTTGCCCAAAAGCAACGATCTGCAGTCTGGATGATTATAAAGTGTCCCACTTTATTTGAGAACAACTGTACCCGATCCCTGCGGACGATTTGACGCACGAGATAGCATTCGAATTCAGAACAGATCCCACGGAAGGAGTACGTGTCTGGATAGACGGGACTTTGTACGGCGAAGCCACAGGGTCTTTTCCCAGTGGCGATTGGTCGGGTTGGGGGCCTGGTTCATTCGGACGGGTTGAAACGACGTTTGCAGTGGGCGAGTCGTCAAACCCTTGGCCAGTTTTTTCCCCCCCCCCCCCATTTCC
>JACBWV010000946.1:26470-99721 GCA_013435795.1 Chlamydomonas sp. ICE-L | reverse complement strand
TCCTGGTGGCGCAGACGCCGGATTGACTGACCCAGAGTATCAGCAGGAACAAGTTTGGGAAGAGGGTATGTCAACTCCCGCCCACGACAACGAAGATACGTCTCAGTTGTTTTCTCTCCCAACACCGACGAGGGCAGGAGATTGGTATTGATGATGGAAGATGTTGAGTCACTTGAGGGAGACTACTACTCCGCGGGCAGAATGCATGATGGAGACTACTACTCCGCGGATGATGGATGATGGAGACTACTACTCCTGAGACTACTACTCCGCGACTACTACTCCTGAGACTACTACTCCGCGGATGATGGATGATGGAGACTACTCCTCCTGAGACTACTACTACTCCTGAGACTACTACTACTCCTGAGACTACTACTCCGCGTATGATGGATGATGGATGATGGAGACTACTACTCCGCGGGTAGAATGCATGATGGTCCTAAAAAATGGCCCGTCCAGCAAAGAAACCTCCTTTTTTAGCAACACTTTTTTAAGAAACCGCTTTTAGTTGAGCAACACTTTTTTTAAGAAACCGCTTTTAGTTGAGCAACACTTTTTTTAAGAAACCGCTTTTAGTTGAGCGTTTGAATGTCCGTCTTGCGAGTACCTTAATTTTATGCCCAGGGTCGGCCCCTTAATCTATAGAGAGCATGTCTGACTTGTAATGCTCAAGCACGTGCAAGAACACTGTCCTGTACTCTTCAAACTATCCTATTTTTTTTCGATCACAAGTACTTGGGGCGTTCCAGACTCCCGGCAGATTTGTAATGGTTGCGAAACATGATTTGGAGCGGAATTGTGATTCCTCGGTGCTTATATCTCAGGCTAGCGAGTTGCTCCGGATGCTCTAAATTCTGAGTAGAAATTTTAAAAAATCCACCGGGATGAAGGAACGCCCAATAAGTTCAACTTAAAGAAAAATGAATGTTGTTTACCAACAGGTACTTTTTTTTCATTAGTTAGCTTGGATGGAATACCCACTCGCCGATATCGAATCAACCCGTCGTGTAGCGACAAAAAATAGAGTTGGTGGCGGTCGATGTTCGGTGCAATGCGCTAACTGTGGCCGCACTGGGCATGTCTATAAGTTTTGTAAGCATCCCGTGAGTTCATTTGGAATCATTTGCTTCAGGGTTCACAACAGACGACTCAAATACCTGATGGTGCAACGAAAGTACTCCCTCTGCTTTGTTGAGTTCGTTCGAGGCAACTACATGCTCCAAAACCGCACATACATCCTCAAATTAGTGTCTAACATGACGGACGAGGAGCGGGACATGTTGTTGGATGGTCCGTTCACGCATATCTTGAACACTTTCTGGCACACAGAATCCGATGACGTGATCGCGTCGTGCTTTGTAAGGGAATTCAACAAGTCATCGTACCTGTACGGACAGCTTAGAAAAGGCTACTGGTTGCGCACAGGCGAACCTCCAGAAACTAAACTAAGGTTTTTTAACCTAGAGTCAGCGATTCTTGACACACACGTCGCTTACATCGAACCTGAATGGGGGTTTCCGAAGGGACGTCGGAACATTAACGAGAGTGACATCGAGTGCGCTAAACGTGAGTTCATGGAGGAGACAGCGATGGACACCTCTGACATTATCTTTCTCCAAAATATCAAGCCGGTTGAGGAAACATTCTTCGGCATGAACCGTGTCAATTACCGCCACATTTACTACGTGGCGTCCATACCTGTACATGGAGGAGGATGCGTATACTCCGATGCAACAACCCAGTCCGAATCATCTTCAAAAATATGTGCACCCGATTCGATCAAATCTTCTTGTAAAGAGGATTCCTTCGCCACCAGAAAATGGTGGTATGGGTGTGAACACGAGATTCGGCGCGTGGAATGGTTTAACGAAAATGACGTGCGTCAACGCATACGACAAGAGAACACCACCCGCCTTCGCATGTTCGACATGTTGCATCAACGCATCGCCCGCATGGTCATGTCGAACATTGGTTTCGTTAGGAATGTTTGATTTCGCTGCAATCTCTAAGCTCTTCTAGGTGACGCACATATTGGTTCTTGATGTTTTGGTTGATTGTCAGAAGCCATAGTGTCAATATGGCGAACAAGATTGTTCCGAATAACTTGAGTATCAAAGGCATTGGTGCTACAGGGACCAAGCAAGCCGATGTATCGAATGCCTCTGAGAACATGCTCTTGTCCAGCTCCCCGCTTTTGATGAGCGTAATGACTGAATCCAGGCGTTTGACGTTTTCTATAGATGCCATGGGATCCAGCTTCACCGTCACGTATATAGCCACAATCACGAACACAAGCATTATCATTAGGTACATGACAATCTCCGGCATGGACGAGAACCGCGAGTCTGTATTGAGATAATTGCAACGTTTGTGGTTCGTCTGTGCCTCGTAAAAATATTTGATTGCGAGTTTCGCATCTGGCATAGACGTGTCACCCGTAGTTGTTTCCTCCGGTCTGCCTGTGCTAGTACCTTCAACGTCAATTCGTCTAATGTTAACCAAATACTCAATGGTTCGGGTTGTTGCGTTTATGAGATCGAAGCTGTTAACGTCAACGACGTGAGACTGACGGTCCAATATCGCTAGGCTTTTCTTGAACATAACTTCTGTGATTCCCACAACCGTGATCGCTAAACATGTCAGAAATACCGTGAACAACACCGTATCCCAGTAAGAATGGGCGTTCCTGCTTCCGAACGGATTTCCAATCTTACAATCACTTTTGGGGGGTCTTTTGATGCTTTTCAAATGCAATCTTACGATAAAAATCGTAAGATTGTTGTCAATTTTGACAAAATATGCTTGAAATGAGCTTGAAAGACGGAGAAACGTACAGATTGCGAATGTTACAACGTTGAAATGCCATATTTTGTAACAAAAGGTGTTCACATCAATTCGTGTCTTACAATTATAATTGTAAGAAATAAAGGGAAAGCGGACGGTTATAAGTCGGCAGGCAGAATTCAGCTTTTACATCTTACAATAAAAATTGTAAGTATAATTCATTTAATTTTTCTAATTTAGTAAAAAACGGCTATGTGTCAAACATCTTACTCCTCCTCCTCCCCCCCCCTCCTCGTCCTCCTCCTCCTCATCCTTCTCCTCCTCCATGTCCCCATCCCCATCTTCCTCCTCCTCCATCTCCTCCTCCTCAGCAATGTCTGCATTGTCTCCATCCGATTGCACAGCCTCTGCCCTGGTGTCCTTCTCAATGGATTGACAAGCTAGGAGCATGCTTGTGTGGTACTTTCTCTGGATCTTCATACCCTTGGTGGGTTCGCAGCTAAATTGAAATGCGTCAATGGGAATATCGCCCGTCCATGTTGCTTTTCTCCTCACCCCCACGGTAATAGGCACAAGCTTGTGGTCCATCCAATCTTCTGGCCAAGTTGGGTATTGTGTTTCAGTGTACACCAACTTCTGAGCCCCAGAGTACAAGGGCTTTAAATACACACATTCCACTTCTCCATTCACTGGTAGTGATTTGACCTCCACCACGTCCCATCCTCTCAATCCGCTAGAGTCATCCATTTGTACCTCGACCACAGCGACATGACCAACAACCAAATCAGTAGTGGGCTCGTAGGCTATTCTTCTATCCGGCTTCGTCCCTTGTGAAGAATATAAGTACAACACATCCTCCTCCTCTGGCCTTTCCATAGTAGTCTCCAAAGTGTGTGCGACCTTCATAGTCTTGGCAATCTCGTTACTTGCAGGTAAAAGGTCTGACACATCCATGGACAAGTCATCCAATGCTGCTATCAAGCGCTTGGCCATTGATTTCTCAGACTGTGTCAGAACACGACTGGTTGCGGAAAACTCCGATGGGAAGTCGACAAAATGTTGGTCTTTCGGGTACTCCCCAGTCACAGCATCATCTGGTTGAGTGCTCCAATAACTCTTCTCAACGTTGAAGAAATCAGTCCACCACTTATTGCTGGCTTCCCAAGTTTCACGAAGCTTCTCTGCAATATGTTTGAAGGACTGGGCATGGGATGGGCCATCGGCTGCTGGTTCATCCATCAGCTGCTGGTCATCGGCTGCTGGTTCTAGAAGGTCCTCCGCTGTGTGTCGTACACGGACATCAGCTACGGGTCCTGCACGGTCGTCACCGGCGGTTTGTACAGGACCATCGGACATGTGGCCTGCAAGGACGTCACCTCCGGGCTTCTCATTATGAATAGTCTTCCAGACAGCCGCCCAGTTTGCCTCGATATTCTCGAGCTCTTCAATCTTGATCTTGGGGGCTTCCTTAAATACTGTTCTGGTGTCCACCAGTGGGAAGCCTTGGAGGACGTAAATAGGTTCAGCGTCATTGTCTCCAAGATCCTGACTCGTCATACTCCTTGTAATAGACCCCTGCAATTGTTGGTGTGCAAACATGTATTGTATATTAGTGAATCATTTAGGACACCCATATTCCTCCCGACTATACTCGGGAGCATCCCTTGGATAATACATCCTAGGTCCTAGGTACAACTTCCTTTGTATCATTTAATTTCTATTGAAGACTGTACATGTAAATCAATGAGGACATGGCACACCCATATTCCTCCCGAGCATAATCGGGAGGAGCATTGTGCAGACAGTACATACACGCACGGTAGCATTTAATTTGTAAATATCAGTATATCAAGTATTCTTACCGACTCTCCCGTTGGGACCTTTCGTTATCTTGAATGCGTGTAAACGGCGATTAACTCCTTTGACGGTGCTAGTGCCATGACCGAACAACTTGAAAACGTTGTCTAGGAGGACAGCGGAGAAGTCCCCTATAGAGGTCACGACGTCTTGCCTTGTGTAAGGGCCCATTCTCTTGAATAAGTTACCAACAATGCCCATCAGATGGTCCAGGGTGTACACTTCCATGTTCTTTAACCCTTGCGAGATCACAGAGTACTTTTGGTCAAGATTGCTATGTGTGTGTCCGGGAGGGAGGAAATGGACGTACACTTCCTCAAACCAGTTCATCTCAACCAACAAGGACAAGTATGCGAACATGAAAGCGTTCTTGTTGTCCTTTGCCGCGTTGTCCATTTGCAAGAAGCAATACGGTGGAAGCTGCCCCTCTTCTTCAAGGACCCGGTTGAAGAAATGTTGGAAGCATGATATAGTCAGATTGATGGACTGCGAGTAGAGTGGCAAAGCCCAATAACCAATGAAGCCTCTTCCCTGGGAGAATAATCCTGAGTTAACATAGAAGGAAACATGAAGTCAGAATATTAGCATTATTTTATTAAGTAATCATTTCAAGTTTTAAATACTGTGTATGCTCCCGATTATGATCGGGAGGACATGTCCTACATGCGCTGTATTTATACTCACACATGATGCGTGTCTTTAGAAGTTCACCTCCTGCGGTCTTCTTTGTACGTGAGAAGTGGCGTGACTGAGGAAGATTAGTCTTCTTGTTGTCCATTGCATCAGCAGATGCGTGCAAGAAGAGCTTTGGATACTGTTCATACAGTTTTTCACGGATGTCATACCTACGCCTTGACTGGTTTTAGGATAGCTTTCCCCCTACTTTTCTTCTCCACGGGAATATTTGTCTGGCTTACTCCTTATGACTTGTGTTGTGGAATCCCAGGAATTCTGGTACCCAGAATTCCTGGGATTGGGGGGAATGTTATGATACAGCCTATAGCTGTATCAGTAACGGTGCGGGGCTTAGGTCCGACACCCACTCTAGCAGCAGGTGACCAGGCATCTGCCTGGCAGGTAGCAGTGTAGTAGGTGACTTCAAGCGAATAGGGTCGTTGGGTTTGTCAATGCTCCCAATTATGATCGGGAGGACTATGTGTATTCCGAATTTGGTTTTCTCAATCATTCGCTCGTTGGGTTTGACAATGCTCTCGATTATGATCGGGAGGACTGTGTGTATTCTGAGTTTGGTTTTTCTCAATCATTCGCTCGTTGGGTTTGACAATGCTCCCGATTATGATCAAGAGGACTGTGGGTATTCTGAGTTTGGTTTTTCTCAATCATTCGTTCGTTGGGTTTGACAATGCTCCCGATTATGAAAGGGAGGACTATGGGTATGCCGAGTACAAAAAAAAAAAAAAATGCCGAGTACATGTTTTCTGAATCATTCGCTGGTTGGGTTTGTCAGTGCTCCCGATTATGATCGGGAGGACTGTGTGTATTCCGAATTTGGTTTTCTCAATCATTCGCTCGTTGGGTTTGACAATGATCCCGATTATGATCGGGAGGACTATGTGTATTCCGAATTTGGTTTTCTCAATCATTCGCTCGTTGGGTTTGTCAGTGCTCCCGATAATGATCGGGAGGACTGTGTGTATTCCGAATTTGGTTTTCTCAATCATTCGCTCGTTGGGTTTGACAATGCTCCCGATTATGATCGGGAGGACTATGTGTATTCCGAATTTGGTTTTCTCAATCATTCGCTCGTTGGGTTTGTCAGTGCTCCCGATTATGATCGGGAGGACTGTGTGTATTCCGAATTTGGTTTTCTCAATCATTCGCTCGTTGGGTTTGACAATGCTCCCGATTATGATCGGGAGGACTATGTGTATTCCGAATTTGGTTTTCTCAATCATTCGCTCGCTGGGTTTGTCAATGCTCCCGATTGTGATCGGGAGGACTGTGGGTATTCTGAGTTTGGTTTTTCTCAATCATTCGTTCGTTGGGTTTGACTATGCTCCCGATTATGATCGGGAGGACTATGGGTACGCCGAGTAAAAAAAAAAAAAAAAAAAAATGCCGAGTACATGTTTTCTGAATCATTCGCTCGTTGGGTTTGTCAGTGCTCCCGATTATGATCGGGAGGACTGTGTGTATTCCGAAGTTGGTTTTCTCAATCATTCGCTCGTTGGGTTTGACAATGCTCCCGATTATGATCGGGAGGACTATGGGTTTTCTGAGTTTGGTTTTTCTCTAAATCTGAATCTGATTTTGAATCTGAATCTGAATCTGAATCATTTGCTTTACCAACCTATTTGTCTTCCGCAGGGTCTTCAATGACAGTACCGTGGAAGTAAAACTCCAATCGGACGGAAAGGATCTGGGATGCGGCGTCATGGACGAATGGACCAAGGAGCGCCAAGTGCCAATGAACATCGAAGTCGTTGTTGGTGGACCAGACTTCTATGTTACGGGTACGCACGCTCACTGGTTGAGGTTTCGCGGCGAATGCAGGCATATGTGCGGAGCAGATGCATTCTGGTCGACACTCACCCTTGCGGAGTCAAGACAGCCCAGTTGCTTGAAGTCACTAGCATTCGGAGGCCCATGTTAGGAGCCCTATCATGGATACCAGTTCACATTCAGGCTCTTGGGTTGGTGGTTGACAATGCGCAGCAAGCCTGTCAGGGTCGGCGAGGGCGAATTTATCGCCGACAAAGAGCTTGAGGAAACTAAGGCGTGGGTTGAGATATGCGAAGGAAAGCTCAGGAGCGATTTCGAGGAGTTTGGTCCTAGCGACAGGAGGACGTCACCTCGATGTACACCAAAAGGGCCTTCACCTGACGCCGGTAAGAGAACGGACTGTACTGCTGCACCGTGGCTCAGGTTAAATTTTCAAATCTGACAGGTACATTTTGAATGTTACGTACGCGGTGGGATGTACACCGTTCGAAACAACCATTGTGTGCTGACCACACTTGCCGCTTTCAATTTCGATAGGATATTGCGTAACTTCTGCACTCTTTACATTTCCTACAGCCTCCGCGAAGAAGTCAGGAAAGGCGCGACGAGGTCAGCTTCCTACAATCAACGAAAAGGACAGATCGCCGACAACTTTGTAAGGTCATCGTATTCAAATTGTTATCTCCTTATAGCCCAGCTCCTGACATGGGCCTCCGAATGCTAGTGACTTCAAGCAACTGGGCTGTCTTGACTTCCGCAAGGGTGAGTGTCGACCAGAATGCTCCGCACATATGCCTGCATTCGCCGCGAAACCTCAACCAGTGAGCGTGCGTAGCCGTAACATGGAAGTTTGGTCCACCAACAACGACTTCGATGTTCATTGGCACTTGGCGCTCCTTGGTCCATTCGTCCATGACGCCGCATCCCAAATCCTTCCCGTCCGATTGGAGTTTTACTTCCACGGTACTGTCATTGTAGACCCTGCGGAAGACAAATAGGTTGGTAAAGCAAATGATTCAGATTCAGATTCAGATTCATAATCAGATTCAGATATAGAGAATAACCAAACTCAGAATACCCATAGTCCTCCCGATCATAATCGGGAGCATTATTAAACCCAACGAGCGAATGATTGAGAAAACCAACTTCGGAATACACACAGTCCTCCCGATCATAATCGGGAGCATTGACAAACCCAACGAGCGAATGATTGAGAAAAGAAAACTCGGAATACACACAGTCCTCCCGATGATAATCGGGAGCACTGACAAACCCAACGAGCAAATGATTCAGAAAACATGTACTCGGCATACCCATAGTCCTCCCGATCATAATCGGGAGCATTGTCAAACCCAACGAGCGAATGATTGAGAAAACCTAATTCGGAATGCACACAATCCTCCCGATCATAATCGGGAGCACTGACAAACCCAACAAGCGAATGATTCAGAAAACATGTACTCGGCATTTTTTTTTTTTTTTTTTTACTCCGCATACCCATAGTCCTCCCGATCATAATCGGGAGCATTATCAAACCCAACGAACGAATGATTGAGAAAAACCAAACTCAGAATACCCATAGTCCTCCCGATCATAATCAGGAGCATTGTCAAACCCAACGAGCGAATGATTGAGAAAACCAAATTCGGAATACACACAGTCCTCCCGATCATAATCGGGAGCAATGACTAACCCAACGAGCGAATGATTGAGAAAACCAAATTCGGAATACACAGAGTCCACCCGATCATAATCGGGAGCATTGACAAACCCAACGAGCGAATGATTCAGAAAACATGTACTCCGCATTTTTTTTTTTTTTTTTTTTGTACGCGGCATACCCATAGTCCTCCCGATCATAATCGGGAGCATTGTCAAACCCAACGAGCGAATGATTGAGAAAACCAAATTCGGAATACTTACACTGTCCCCCCGATCATAATCGGGAGTATTGACAAACCCAACGAGCGAATGATTGAGAAAACCAAATTCGGAATACACACAATCCTCCCGATCATAATCGGGAGCACTGACAAACCCAACAAGCGAATGATTCAAAAAACATGTACTCCGCATTTTTTTTTTTTTTTTTTTATGTACTCGGCATACCCTTAATCCTCCCGATCATAATCGGGAGCATTGTCAAAACCAACGAACGAATGATTGAGAAAAACCAAACTCAGAATACCCATAGTCCTCCCGATCATAATCGGGAGCATTGTCAAACCCAACGAGCGAATGATTGAGAAAACCAAATTCGGAATACACACAGTCCTCCCGATCATAATCGGGAGCATTGACAAACCCAACGAGAGAATGATTGAGAAAACCAAATTCGGAATACACACAGTCCTCCCGATCATAATCGGGAGCACTGACAAATTCAACGAGCTAATGATTCAGAAAACATGTACTCGGGATTTTTTTTTTTTTTTTTTTTTTTCTAGTCGGCATACCCATAGTCCTCCCGATCATAATCGGGAGCATTGACAAACCCAACGAGCGAATGATTGAGAAAACCAAATTCGGAATATACAGAGTCCACCCAATCATAATCGGGAGCAGTGTCAATCCCAACGAGCGAATGATTGAGAAAACCAAATTCGGAATACACACAGTCCTCCCGATCATAATCGGGAGCACATACAAACCTAACGAGCGAATAATTCAGAAAACATGTACTCCGCATTTTTTTTTTTGTTTTTTGTACGCGGCATACCCATAGTCCTTCCGATCATAATCGGGAGCATTGTCAAACCCAACGAGCGAATGATTGAGAAAAACCAAACTCAGAATACCCACAGTCCTCCCGATCATAATCGGGAGCACTGACAAATTCAACGAGCTAATGATTTAGAAAACATGTACTCGGGATTTTTTTTTTTTTTTTTTTTTTTTTGTTTTGTAGTCGGCGTACCCATAGTCCTCCCGATCATAATCGGGAGCATTGACAAACCCAACGAGCGAATGATTGAGAAAACCAAATTCGGAATATACAGAGTCCACCCAATCATAATCGGGAGCATTGTCAAACCCAACGAGCGAAAGATTGAGAAAAACCAAACTCAGAATACCCATAGTCCTCCCGATCATAATCAGGAGCACTGACAAACCCAACGAGCGAATGATTGAGAAAACCAAATTCGGAATACACAGAGTCCTCCCTAGCATAATCGGGAGCATTGTCAAAACCAACGAGCAAATGATTGAGAAAAACCAAACTCAGAATACCCACTGTCCTCCCGATCATAATCGGGAGCATTGACAAACCCAACGAGCGAATGATTGAGAAAAAACAAACTCAGAATACCCACAGTCCTCCCGATCATCATCGGGAGCATTGTCAAACCCAACGAGTGAACGATTGAGAAAACCAAACTCGGAATACACACAGTCCTCCCGATCATAAAAAAATCAATCCTAAAACCAGTCAAAGAAAACTTGATCCACTGAATGCCTAGACGGAACAGGCAAAAGGGCTAAATTCTTCTGGGCTATGACATTTCATCAGTCATGCTATGCAAGTCAAGCAGGCCTCAACTACACATCTTTGCTTTACCTATTGCAGTAATGGGCCACTAAAACAAACCTAGTAAATAGGTAGGTGGCCGAGGTGGGCAAGAACACAGTAAAATAGAAGAACTGCAGGTGTACATGATCCATATGTCAATGTCGTGTAAAGTACCAATCACAACATAAACACCCAACCGCACTCCCGGCAAAGATTAACCAATAAACAAGGCAACCTGTTGGCAAGCAGTAACTTGGTCAACACAGGCACAAGGCAGCTAAGACTGGGCTACAATTGCAGTCTACCACTACAATGCAATTCATAACCAAACCAGACTCTATGGAAATCTTGGAACGGTAGCTAAGGATGCATGCCATATGGGTATGTAGTAATGTCCGCCAGAACTCTGACGCAGGTGCAGGCGGGTAACCATCATGCAGGTAGGCCTCAGGAAGGTGCAGGCGGGTGCAGAGCTGTTCGCCAGTACTCCGGCGCAGGTGCTGGCCCGGCGCGTGTCCTGGTCTGGTCTGGCAGGTGCAGGCGGGTAACCGCCATGCAGGTAGGCAGACCTATCCAGTGCTCCGAGCGCCAGTGCTCCTGGCTATCTGCCCAGCATCCACCAGAGAAGGTGCTAGGCAGGACAGTGACAGTGAAATGCATTGCGCAAAGGGTGCGAGAATTAGAAGCATCTCGGGGGTTATTCACAACCACCCGGTGCTAATGCAGATGCGCAGCAAGGCGATGCAGAAAGCGAAAGGCAAAGCAGATCATGAGAACAGAGCTGAAGTGAATTCCCATAGCAGTGAAATGCATTGCGCAAAGGGTGCGAGAATTAGGTGCAACTCGGGACCATGCAGGGCCAGGATGCGAAAGGCAATTTGCGCTAGGCATGAAAGGAGGTGAAAGCGCAAGGCATGAAAAGAGGTGAAAGCGCAAGGCATGAAGCAAAGCCTTTCCGACTTATCAAAACAGTCTTTCATGCATGCACAGCAAGGGGGGGCCCGGCAAGGGGGGTCAATCAATGCACATCAAGGGGTCATGCAAAGGGGTCAAGCTGCCAGAGAAGGTGCTGGGCATGGCAATCAATGCACAGCAAGGAGTCATGCAAAGGGGTCAAGCTGCCAATCCATTGAGAAGGACACCAAGGCAGAGGCTGTGCAATCGGATGGAGACAATGTAGACATTGCTAAGGAGGAGGAGATGGAGGAGGAGGAAGATGGGGATGGGGGCATGGAGGAGGAGATTCTAGTGCAGCGATTGTACAGGCGCTGTTGTTACCCAACAAGTTAGCATTGGCCCTCTTTCTACAACGTGATAGCCTGTTCCCACAATCTAGAGTAGACAGTATTGTCAGGTAGCAACATGGCGTCACTTAGCACATGACCTGTCAGCACCAAGTGCAGAAGTTATCACCAATGGACTTGTTGGCAGCAGTGCAACATTAGCACCGTGCACAAGTTTGCACGAGTGTACTAGTTTGCCTTATCCAACACACATTTTGAGTGATTTCAGGATTCTAGGATGGCAGTTTGCAGATTTAAGGATATAAATTTGTGTTATGTACATAATGAGGCTATGAGGTATGAAATTATGAATAATAAGTCCTGAGTTAGGAGTTATTAGTTCTGACTTGTATAAGGTACATATAAGTTCTGAGTTGTGAGTTATACATAAGAGAGGTACACATAAGTACAGATTTCGGAGTCATAAGTACTAAGTTGTACTTTCGAACTGTTGAGTTGTGAGTTGTGAGATAAATAATTATGAGCAATGCGTTCAAGACTTTGTAAACAGCTTTCACATTCCTCTTGACTGTCCTCTACAATTGATTTTGTATTGGAATACTTCGAAGGAAATTTCTCTCTCTCCAAACGAGCAAATCAATGTTACAATTGAAATTGAAGGGAATAGTCTCTTTCTCCGGAATACAACAAAACAATCTTACAAAATAAATTGTAAGATATTTTCGTAAAATACACAAAAAAAGCAAAATCAATTAATTTACGAAAACGATCTTACAAAATAAATTGTAAGATATTTTCGTAAAATACACCAAAAAAGCAAAATCAATTAATTTGCGAAAACGATCTTACAATATTTATCGTAAGATTTCAGTAAAATAAAAAATCCGTTCGGAAGCAGGAACGCCCATTTAAGGCTGCTCTAGGTTCCTTATGAACGAGTCTATGATGACCAAGAAGCTCAAAAGCAGGATGAACAAGACGATTGGGACGATGTGCCCTAGGATCGCTACGCGTGTGAGCTTATCTTTAGCAGGCATGTAAAGCGGAAAGATATTTTTTTGGTCGCGCATTTTTTCGATAATCGGAACGACGTTCCTAAGAAACGCGATCCACTTTGTATCTGTCATGTCTTAAACCTTCCTACGCAACCCGTAGTCGGAGCGACACCAACGGCGATTTTTTCATTGCCAATATTTTGATATCTGCGACCCTTAGTGTGTCGAGCATAATCCGTCTTATGTGCCTATCGAAGTCCTCCAACGAGTACGCCTTAATTAACTGCCCCTCAATGACCTTCCGGAACTCTAGCAAGTCAAACGCAAACCCGTACTTGTGCATGACGTCGGAGATATCACTGGCGATGTAGTCTCGCTGGTCGAGCAATAAAAACGCGCACGAGCGCGCGTTCTTAGCCATCTGTTCAAACAACGTGCTGACGTCCAGGCGAAGGTAGAATTCTTTCACGTCATCTCCGACTCGTTCCCCGCCAGTCAGAGGGAACTGCATGAAAAACGAAAGCACGGATATTTCGTTGGAAGACTTTAACGCTTTGTTTTCGAAAACCGCGTCGCATTCTAAGGCTTTTCTGTATTGTTGAAACACATCCCTCTTGATATTGGAAATGACGACATTGCTCTTTATCTCGAACCCCATATTTGTCAAGTTAGCAGTAGTGGGTACATATCCTCCAATGAACAGCCGTTCTATCGTGTACTTAGGAGGTTTCCTGGATGGATATGGAGCCGATTTCATTTTTGTTTTGTTCCGTGATGAAGCACTCTTCGATAGCCGCATACGACTTAATTTTAAACAAGTACCCCTCAGGCGATTGAGGGCGTGAGCAAGCGAAAACGGCGACAATACAATTATCTTCTGCAGCCGCTGCGAACATTCTCCACGCCGCAGCTTTGGTTTCGCATCTCACCGGAGGGCTAATGAGCCACTGTTTTAATGGTTGCTCTAGAAAAGCGCCTTGTTGTAGATCCTTTGGTATAAATTCGTCGCGTAATCGCATATGGATGAATTCCAACACTTTGGGGATGAACAATTTCCCGATTTCTTCTCGAACGATACCTGGGACCGTAGATTTTGTGACTTGGTTGTCGGCAGTTTGTTTATCGAAGAAGCTCCGCAATGCGGAGAATTTGGAGTGTATCTCTGTCCATACGGTGAGCCGATCGAAACGATCGTAATTTTTTTTGATTTGTTGCAACGCAACGAGCACCCCCACTTTGTCTGCAGAACACGATTTTTCCACGAGAGTTACAATGGGCGGAGCTGTTCCCTGTTTGTCTTGGTTGCATGAAAGAGCAAGCGTCTTCGTTGTTGAGATTTCAGAGCGTGGGAATACTTCATCCAGAACATTGTCAATATATTGTCCTGTGATTTTGAATGCGGCGAGCTTTATCAATGGATTGTCGCTTAGTTCTGTGCAATAGAAACTAAGAAGGGTGTGCGTCGGTTCGTTCACCTCGAATTCGTATTGTCGTACTCGTTCTCCCATGGTGATCATGACTACCTTTGTGAGCAAAGATGTCACGGCTACCAGGAGAATGATGTGGAAAATCTTTTCCAGTATTCCGATGATGTTTATAGAGTTGTCGATACCTTTGCACAAGAGAAATGATAGAATGATCGTCACTGAAAGAAGAACGATTGAGATCATACCCATAGTGGATTGAATATCCGATTTTTGCGCATTGACGTAAGACTCTGCTTTTTTCACCTCCTTTTACCAAAACCACCAACTGGGGGGCGATATTGTTCAAAAGCCGTACCCAACGCGACTTTGTGAGCTCGTCGTCCGGGTTGTTAAGTGTTTCGTACCTTAGAGAATAAAGGTCCAAATCTCGAAGATCCTCATTTAGCTGCCTATGAATCTCGCGTAGAATAGCCATAGGACGCGCAAACAAACCCATTTCTACCTTTTATTTCTCGTTACAATTTTAAAAATTGTACATTCGCACGTTTGAGAACAACAAATACTGTAACAGTCGGCGGAACGAAATGTACGACATCGCTGACTTGTAAATCCACATGTTCAAATATTGGTGGGTTTAGGGTGGGATACAGTCAGAGACAGAATTTATGGGACACCCTTACCGGTGACCCTTGAACCCAATGGGTAGGTCAGCTAAAGGTTTTGTATCAAGGTCCCAATCCTTCGTGTCCTTCATCCCGTATTTCAGCATTTAAGCTGGCCCAGAGGATAACAATTGTAAGCTGCTAACTGACCCAGGTGGGTCGGTTGGTTGAGCGCCCACATTTGCCTCTCCGGAAACTGTGGTTTTTGGGGTGGGCGATGAGAAGGGCACACAAAATGCCGCTGGTCGCTCTTTCCCGTCCATCCACGTCGTCAGAAGCAGAAGAAGGTTCTTGGCAGCGTCCACGTCTCGGTTCCAGGTTGCACCACAGCGCACATTGGATGATGCGCTTTTGACACTGTTGCGACAGTGCAGTACTTTGTGGACCTTAACGTTCTTCACCACCGTCTTCTGCTTCTCAAACGTTGTTGTTGTTGTAGGAGCCCCTTCGATGAGGGCGGAGGGCTCGTTTTGAACTCTGCGCCAGGCGACGCTGTCTGCCTTCATGTTGACGAGCTTCTGGAAGCAGCCGTGGCAAGTACAAGAAGTGTTGCGTTCGTCGACGTTTTTGAACAGAACATTCTGACGACGTGAAAGGCACTTCCTGATCTCTTTCACTGGACAGAACACGAACGACTGATGCCCTAGCCCTGGTTGGACCAGTTGCCGAAGCCAACAACGGTCTTCTTTGCTTTTGGAGCAATCACATCGCATACCTTTTCTTCAATCGTTTTCTTCTGTGCTTTTGGAGCAATCAAATCGCATACCTTTTCAATCGTCTTCTGTTTGCCCACATATCGAAAGAATCGCATCGATCGGTAACCTCTGTTGGCTCGGTGTTGAAGGAGGGTCGGGAGCGCGCTGAGGTAACCTCTGACATGGTCCTGCATGTCGTGCATACTGCTCGTAGTCGGCGATGGAATGGACTTCACGAGGTCTTGCGTATCGGCATTCCATTTGTTTGTGCGACGATTGCTGGTATTGTACCCAGCTGCTTCGCTAAAGCGGGCAGAGCTGAAAGACTCGACCCGACCGTCAGAAGATGCTATAGTGACGATATCTGTCATACCCGGGTCGATACCGACACGCAGCGCACCCTGGCGCAAAGAAGCGTCCTGGCAGTCTTCGATACTTGCGTCTTTGGGATACCCCGCATTATCTCCTTCTCCTTCTCCAGCAATATCTTTACCCACCTGATGCTTCATTTGGACGGAGACCCCTTTGCCGTCGCTGAGGATTCGGTTTTCAAAACGAGACCCTTTCGTCTCAAGTCCTTGGACATTGAAGTACTTTCTCCACAACATGGAATGATTCTCGTGACGTCCATCGCCACGGACGCTCTCGAGCGGCGAATCGCCCATGCTGAGAAGCTTCATGAGTGTCATGGACGATATAGGGACGTAAGAAATGGTGAAGCCGCTCTTGCGTGGAAGGATACTGAACAGACGGGGGCGTTTTTTTGTTGTTTTCTAATACGCGCACGTTATCATGATTGATGCAGAGGTAAGACATCGCGCGGTTGTTCACTACAAATACTATAATCGTAGCTTGAGGAAAGTTAGTCTGTTGTACAAAGTATCAAAATCGTCACTCCAACGTTGGGTCACCAAAGCCAATATAAAACATCATCGGAAGAAACGGGCGAGCGTCATTACCGAAGATATCAAGGTTGCTATAAAAAAACTGATCGACTCCAATCCATTCTTGACAATGTCTCAGCTTGCAGAGGGTGTGACGTCTCTGTCCTCTATCAAGATGTCTCCAAAAACGTTTGGACGCTACACACGCAGACTTGGCTACACACGCAAGCGCGCATACAAAACTGTTCGACACAAGAATGACCACAAATCTTCTGTCGAAAGTTTTTGTAAAGAGTATCTGGCCGTTCCGACATCGGATTTGATAAGCATTGATGAGGCGGGTTTTTACATCGGTGACACTTGTCGCAGAGGGTACTGCCAACGCGGCAAACGTTTAAATATCCAAATTTCTCGGACATTGCGAATGTCCAAATTGACGCTAATCGCTGCCGTTTCTGTCAAAGGTATCGTTCATTACAAGATCCTTGATCACAATTGCAAGAAAGTCGACTTTGTACAGTTTGTATCAGAGTTACATGTAAAGCAGGGTACTGTCGCTGTCCTTGACAATATCCAGTTCCATCATTCAAAGGAGACGATCTCTGCGTTCGATTCTGTAGGAATACGCCCGCTCTTTGTACCCCTTACAGTCCAGAGTTCAACGCTATTGAGAATGTGTTCAGTTTGCTCAAGCGAAAATATCGCTGCGCATGCCCAATAATTCCAGATGTAGCAGAATTATTTAATTACAGGAACGCTTTGAAAATGATTATTGATGCGCACGATGTAAGCCAACACGTTGACTTGTCAGGCTACTTTAATCATGTAACTTCTGTGTCTGTACAGGCCTTGAATGTTTTGTATCAATCTCCTGAAGACAGTATATGTATTGACAAGATCGGTTACAAAGCTTGAATTGGTCAAATCCCCAAAATAAAAGGTGTCCCACAATCAAATGTCCCTAGCTGTATGTGAAGAAGACGGACGTCGCTTGGGTTCAAGAGTCACAGGTAAGGCGTCCTGTGTCTCTAAAACATCTTGAACGCGCTCGACATGCGAAATTAAAATGTTGTTTCAAGCAGTTCAATATTGTCCAAATCGCGTTTAAAAATATGTTCCGTAAGAAAAAAGGGAAGAAAGGTGATGAAAAAGGGAAGAAAGGACACCCGCAACTAATGGGTGGACAAAACGGTGTCAAACCTAAAAGACTCGAAAAGTTTAAAAATATGTTCCGTAAGAAAAAAGGGAAGAAAGGTGATGAAAAAGGGGAGAAAGGTGATGAAAAAATGAATGAAAAAGGGGAGAAAGGTGATGAAAAAATTAATGAAAAAGGGGAGAAAGGCAATGAGAAAGGTGATTAAAAATGAATGGAAAAGGGGAGAAAGGTGATGAAAAAATGAATGAAAAAGGGGAGAAAGGTGATGAAAAAATGAAGAATGGGATGAGTTTGGGAGGATTAGGAGGAATGTTTGGTGGCGATGGTGGCGGTGGCGATAATGGTGGTATAATTAATGAACTTTACGACAACGCTTCTAGTCGCGTAATATATTGTGCTGTTGCAGTGAAAAACTTTTTTTTTAGGGTGCTGAACAGCGATTCTTTGAAATGGTTATGTGAATTTCTGAAATCTCTCTTGTTCATTGTTGTCGCAGTGTTGGTGGTATACTTGATTTATTACATGGTGAATAAACGTCATTTACGTATGTTTCAGTTATACCGATCCGTCAACTTTGAAGATTTTAGTTTCAAGTATAGCACCGATGTTTTGACACCTATAGAGCAGATCCAAACGCAGCTATCGGATCCCGATGT
Source organism: Chlamydomonas sp. ICE-L (assembly GCA_013435795.1). Taxonomy (NCBI): domain Eukaryota; kingdom Viridiplantae; phylum Chlorophyta; class Chlorophyceae; order Chlamydomonadales; family Chlamydomonadaceae; genus Chlamydomonas; species Chlamydomonas sp. ICE-L. The sequence continues at coordinate 81,384 of JACBWV010000946.1, read as the reverse complement.
TGCGGGTGCTCTCAGCGTGAACGCATCGAAACTGTCTAGTTCTATTTCCAGTTTGATGGGGTCAAGGAGTGTCGATGATGTTCGGAGTGATCTGAACACTTACTTTAGATTTGAGAATTCCCTCCGTAGGCTAACTTTGGCCGGAAAAGCTGATATATTGTACAACACCGATAGATTCACCACCGACGGGCTTGTGGACAAGAGTCTTGTGGATGAGTTTTTAAAGAATGTAGGGGACCCTGTTGATGCTATATTCGATGCGTCCAAGAGTTTCTCTGAACACTTCGAGGAAAATATGCGCACACACGAAGACCCTTCCACCGTCAAAAAGACGTACGTGTTCCGATCGCGCGTCCACAACCTAAAACTACAAGGGTCATACTTGCCTCAATTGAAGAGCATCGCGAGCATGCGCTCCAAGGGGTCTGGTTTGGCAGTACAGTGGTTTGTACGTTACGGCAATTTGATCAAGGATTGGTGGTCGGTAAACGTCCCTAACTCATTCAAAGAGTTCCCCACGCGTTTCATGGATTTCAGGCTCAAACTAATGCTAGAGAAGTGGCAATCACTTGGCCAGAGTCTTGCTAAAATCCCTTGCAATGTTTCCTACCTGGATGATGTAGAACGAAAGAAACACTGCGAAGGATTTCAGGGTTCCAAAGCGAAGGATGCTGGTGACGGAATCTTGAATGCTGGTGATGATGATGATGATGATGACGAGGAGATCAGGGAAGGGTTCATCGGTTTCCTAAAATCGATCGCAGACTTTTTCGCTGCTTTGGTGGACGTAGCCATGGCGATCGCATCGTTGTTTGCCAACTTCCCAAAAGACCCTGTAGGAACTATCATAGGTTTATTGTGCATTATAATCGGTGTTGCCGTAGGACTCATCCTCATCATTGTGTACGCTATATTCACGATATTGGGACTGGCATATGTAATTGCATTCATGGTCGCCTGGGCTTGGGCCCTTGTAGTACCTGTTGCAATGGTACTATTTTACCTGTTGTTGAGCATCATATTTCTTGTCCCATTCCTTGTATTGTTCATAATTGACCTGATGCTCCAGGGCGCTTTGATAAGGTTATTCGCGTGCGAAACACTTCCATCCGAGTGGGTTGACAATGCGAACTACATTTACGACAACTACTACGAGCGATCGATCGCTTACATTGGATTGGTCATGAAACCGTGTACTCGCCGATTCCGGCCCGTTGGCGTATTTTGCGAACGGATGAGACCTGACATGCCCGACTACTGCCCACACCAACTAATATACAAGATGTTTTCGGGCAACAAACCTATTGTGTCTGGGTTTACCTTGGGACCTACAGTGTTCGACAGGTTCGGGTCATCGGATCACTACAAGATGCACCACCCCGAGACAAAGCGGAAATTCGTTCGCGACAGCTGGAAGACCAAAGTCATGTGGAACAAAAAATGTACGGACGTTTTCTCGGACTACAACTACATTGTGAAACACGTGTGCTTGGATCCGTCGCAGACGGCGACCACACCTGGCGAAGAAGACACGTTGCGATCGCTTTGCAAGGACGCCTTCTGCTCTACTAGGGATCTTGTCAACTCAACATCTAACAAATCATTTTGCTCCGATATGGAGTACCCATCGATGAAGGATGACGAATATATCGGCTATTCCTCGCCCGGAACAGCCGAGATATTCAAGCAAACGTGCATCGTCATGATGTTCACGATTTCAGTTGTCATCGTTATGATGTCGCTTTTCACAATATCGCTATTCATCGTGGCCCAGTCAAAGAGAGGGGTGATGAAACAATCGTGAATTACCCGGTTTTCACAACCATCTTTGCATGCCAAAGGATAATCAGGATGATCAATGGGTATGCAATGCGGATCAGAACATCTTGCCACCACTTAAAATTCCGCGACATCTTTACCCGATCTGATGCGACCTTCAAGTAAAAACAAGCAGTGTGGTGCAATGAAACCGCGGACAGTATGGCCAGAGACAAAATGATGAGCTTTCCAACACTGCTACGCCGATCCCAAAACATCGCAAGGTATCCCGAAGAATTACCCGCACCACCATGTTCAGGTTGGTACGTTCGCTGCTCCATTTCAGCGAATTGCTCCTCCAACTTGCCCAACTTTGATACTGCATCCGACCTATGATGAGGAGCGTGATGATTATGGTGTTGGTGGATTTCTTGAACTTGGATCTGATTTTGCATAATTCGTTGTTGTTCATGGACATGCTGCTGCTGCTGCTGCTGCTGCTGCTGCTGCTGCTGCTGCTGATGTTGCAACTGTGTTTGTTGTTGTTGTTGTTGTTGTTTTTGTTGTTGTTGTTGTTGCTCCAAATGTTGTTGTTGTTGTTGCATGTTAAGATGCACTTCGTTCTCTAGTTGTTTGGTCAGTTTCTTGGCGTCGTGTTTCTCAATAACGGTTTGGTACTCTTGTTTCTGTTGCTCTTTCTGCTGTAGTTGTGGTGGCTCTACAGTTCCCAAATTTTGTGAATATTGTTGTTCCTCGACGGATTGCGGATCGTTATATATTTCGTACAGGTTACCTGTGTCTGGACTGGAACCGCTGGTAAGTTCCATCATTTTTTTGTGGGGATATTGATGATACTGTCTGTGGGACAGTGAAGTGAAACATATTATCATATGGAAATAAATGTGCATCGCCGTTAGAAAAATGGTTGCCGACTTTGGTGTATTGAAAACTTCCACTCAACCAAGTCTTTGGGGATGAGCGATGTCCCACTTTATTTGAGAACAACTGTAGTATCGTTGTGGCTGTTTTGAAGGTGCTCGTACAACGCCATGTACTCTCTGAGGAAGCCTGACGATATGTCTAGTATGGCCTCCCCTTCCACGTATGCAGGCGTAAGCCTTTTCATAAAGCACACGCGCCTCCTCGTGTTTGCCAAGACTTCCGAGACACCGCGCGTGCATCGCCCAGACGTCGGGGTGCGCCGCGAACTGGGCACCGTTCGGGCTACTAGATAAAGACAAGACAAACTCGTTGATTGCGGTATTTAGAGCTTCCGGTTTGCCTTCTGAGTTTTTGCGTGCGTCGAATAGCTTGCAGAATGGCTGGTTCCATATCAGCAGGTTGTTGGACTGAATGGTGGACACCGCGGCCCCAATCTTTGACCCGTCCACGAATACGTTGTGCGAGGAGACGTACATGCGTAGCCCCAGGGTGTTGGCGACGTAGTGCAAGTGTATGGGCGTGGGGAGGCGGACCGGAAGCATAGCCCTTGCCATCGCCTCCGCGGCCTTTGGCGTCACTAGGTAAGCGTCGCATGCGGGAGGGGTGCGGAAGAGCGTGTCCAGTGCTGGGAAGCTGAGGTCCTCCGTTGGGGGGGATGGTAGGCTGATGAACACGACATCGGCGTCCGCAGGCGCCTCCTGTGTAATGCGCGTGAGAAGCGGGCGAAGGTTCTGGGTGAATAGCGTGTCATCTTCCACGACGAGCGAGAACCTCCGGTTCTGTGTGTTGTGATGTCGTTGTGCGCCTATGCGTGTGAGTGCGGCTCTGTGTTTCAGAGTATTAGAGACTTGTCGCAGGTTGATTGCAGGGGGCGTGAACGACCTGAACTTTTCGGGGATATTGTTCGAGTTGATGTCCACGTATTGGTCCTTGCATGTCAGTAGAATGCGTTTGAGTTGCTCTGTCGGGTCATGGTCGTCTATCATCTCGATGGTGTTGTTTGTGCTTAGGGGCCCTAGCGCGGTGGACAGGAGTTGCACGGACGCTGCGCGTGTTTTGCGCAACAGACTGGGGGCGTGCACTAACATCACGCTTTGTATGATGGGACCTTCTCCCTGGGACGAAGCCCTACCTTGTTGTGTTTCCTCGCGTTGCATGATGTTTTCTTTTCTGGATAAGAACAAAAAATGTGAATGGAGACCACCGCGCGTGTGCAATTATATTGTGACTGGCCAACTTGGTCACTATTGAATTCGTTTCTTGAAAATAACTAAGCGGAATGCTCCAAAATCAGTCAAAATACGCACGGATTCGTAAATAAAATGTGCCTCAATATCAAATATATACCTGTATGATATTCATATTCGTTTTTTTTGTGTTGATGTACATGGTGGCAATCGCTGCTATAATTTACTTAGTTTTTACACGCCACTCCTTAAAAAAGGATCTCGATTCAATAACAACGAATTTTGACGACTGTAAGGAGTCCGCTGCCAAAGCTATTGAGCTTTCTCGTCTAAAAGACATTCAAAATGACATTATTAATAAAGAGTCCGCTACCAAAGCTCTTGATAGTAAAAAATCCCAGGACACTGTTTTGGATATGAAAACAAATTCATACATGCATGGTCGTGTGGGTATTTCATACAAGATGAATAGTAATGTAACACATTAAATAATGATCAATGCTCAGGACATAATCGATTTGGTGCAGAAGGATGGGTGCCAATCCTCCATGAAAGAGATAATGGGGGCGATTACAAATATAGGGGAAATTCTCGGTGAAAAACCACTTCCTTGTGGTCTGGTGACCTCTGTGTCCGTAGAGGAAATTAATAGTTTGCAAGGACAGTTTCCAGCTTCAATATTGAACAAGGTTCATGATCTGGTCAAAATTATCATTGACGGATCGTGCGGAAAAGATGGCATGGTCGACGCTGACATGATGATGACCATTGTGAAGAACGTAGTTGCATCAATATGTGAAGTCTCTGATGCAAATGTAAAATATCAAAATGACATCGTCGGTATTTCTTACACAACGAATAACGAACTCACCCGAAGAATATTGATCAGTGCAAATGGAATTGCTGATGCGATGACGAAGGAGGGGTGCCGAACCTCCATGAATGAGATTATGTCATTGATTAAACATTCAGGGGAGATACTTGGCGAAGTACCACTCACTTGTGTTCTGTCGAAGTCCATTTTCGGACAAGAAATTGTTAAGGCTTTGGGTGGACAGGTTGAGGTTGCAGTAATCGAGAAGATTCAAAATATGGTCAACACCATCATTGACGGATCATGCGGGAAAGATGGAATGGTCAACGTTGACACTGTGATGAACATTATGAAGAACGTAGTTTCATCTCTGTGTTAAAAGTCAACGGACCAATAAATTCTCTGCAATATTCGTGGAACGTAAAAGCATGGACAATTCTTTCCTTTTTCGTTTTAAAAGCTTACTTTTACTAGCCTGATCAGCATTGACCCATTTGTGTAGTGAGCCTGTTGGACACTTGTACCGAGTCACTGAAATATTTGGGATACGTTACAGTCGGAGTCACATGTGGGATTAAAAAAAATAACTGGAAACTTGGAACAATCCAGAGTACATGACAGTCTTGTGAACAGGCCATCCGTCAATGAAATCTTCAAGATCGGAATCGTCTACGATGCTACATCTTGGAACAATCCAGAGTAATCCAGGACAGTCTTGTGAACAGGCCATCCGTCAAGGAAATCTTCAAGATCGGAATTGTCCACGATGCTTCGAGACATCCAATATACTCCGTTGTTACGGCATCGTCCTGTTGTTGTTTGTGTGAGGACACACGTGCGTAGAGAATGACTTGACGACTGCTGTTTTTTTTTTCCTGCTCGATGAGGTAGCCTTGGATGCTGCTTGGGTCAAAGAGACGTTGGTTGCCTGGAGTCCGGATCGTTCTGATCGTGCCATTATCCGCCCATCGACGGAGGACGGTCCTGGAGACACCAAGGGCATCGGAGGCCTTGCCAATTTTACAGAAACGTTGGTTGCCATACATGGCATTCTGATATTTAGTACATAATGGGCGTTCCTGCCTCCCGGCCGATTTTGCCTGGTTGCAAAACATGGTATGGAGCGGATTTGTGATTCCTTGGTGCTCATGTCTCAAGCTAGCGAGTCGTTCAGGAGGCTCTAAATCCTGATTAGAAATTTAAAAAAATCGGACGGGAGGCAGGAACGCCCATTACATGCAAATTCCTTATACACTGTTAGGTTTACTTATTTTCGGAAAGCAAACGAGTCAACTGTTGCAACCTTTAATTCAATGAAGTGAAGGGATAACTCTAACTTTTTCTTGTACATCTTCAATGCGACGATCGCAATTGCGTACGCTGGCATTACAGCTACTTCGCACTCTATCAATGTCTGCATCATCGATGACGCAGCACACTTATTGATTCGTCTTGGCGTATTTGGTGAAATTGCAAAGCGTGAAGCATGGCGCCTAAGAGATATAGGGTTCGCGTTCATTGCGTCTCACCACCTTTCTTTACAAGTTACAAATTGTATTTTTATTTACACTATTAAATGGCAGGAGTAGATCACGCAAACGACCATCATCCAGGCGATGATACCTACGGGGATGCAAAGTCCATGCTCCCTAGTCTGCTTCTAGACGGTACCACCACTTCGTCAGAAAAGACTGTGCGATCATGCGGGGACGCAACTTCGTCACTATCGGACGTCTCCGAGTTGTTGCGCGACCTGGAGCTTTTCTCTAATTCCAGGGACCAAGACAACGAAGATGGCCTCTTTAGTGGAATGGCGACCCCCCACATTTCCATGCGCGCATGCGGCGCTCCTATGGCTCTCCTTAAGGAAATGATAGCTACCCCTTCGGGAGACGCAACCCTCCTAGAGCGACGCCAACGATGGCTTCTAAGTAAAGCGAAGCGTCTAGTGACTATTCACGACGCCTCTGTAATCAATGCCGAGGCAGATATGCTGTGGGCGTGGAGGTTTATCACCTCCCCCGACGAGGACGTTGTGGCTCTACACCGCTCTGCATACTTCTCCAGTTGGCTGATCGGAAATTGGCTGAACAAGTCATCTGCATGCATCGCTGCCAACAACATGTACCGCATATACGCGGCTCCAGTGATCGGCGCACTAACTCCTTTGATGTATGTGATCGTTCCTTACATCATGTTGCGTTTCAAGTTCAAGATCCGCATCGGCCTGACCGCATTTTTGAAGATGATGTACTCGAGCGTCTCTGCCCAGCTTCGAAACCTTAGTGGTGCTCGGCAACACATAACGTAGTACGTGTCCATCGGCGTCTCGCTGGTCTTTTACTTCCAGGGCGTGTTCTCAAGCATGCAGGTGTCGCGAATGCTTCACGGCGTGTGTTCAGGTGTGACGCAGCGTGTTTCAGCCATTCGTCTGTTCGCCCGAAATACCCTAGAGGCCTGGGAGGGCATAGGCGACGCGTCCTCGTGGGAGGAGGCCGCTGCTTGCTGGACGGGACCCCAATTCGCTTGGTGCGATCCTGATGTGCTTCCGTGCGAACGTGCGTTGGCGACAAGTGTCTCCCAGGGACAACTGATCAACCGGTACGGAGGCGACCTCGAGTTCTTCCAGCGGTCCGTCATCGGTAGCCGCGAGGCCATCTCGTGCGTGTTGAGGCGCGCGTACGTGATGGACGCATTGGGGGCCGTCATGCGCATGGTCGGGTCCCTCTCTCTCGCCCCCGTAGAATTCTTGCATTCCCCTTCTCCTGAGCTGAAGATGACCGGTCTATGGCACCCCGGTGTGAAGGGCGCGGTTCCTAACGATTGGTCGTTCTCACCGTCTGAGCGAAACGCTATCTTGACGGGTCCCAACGCGGGAGGCAAGAGCACTCTAATGAAGAGCACATTGTTATCTGTGCTAATGGCACAGACATTATCGTTTGTACCTTGCAAGAGCATGCAGATTCGGCCTTTCGGAGCGCTGTGCAGCCACATCAACGTCCCTGACAGCCACGTCCGCGGGGAGTCCCTCTTCCAGGCCGAGATGAACCGCGCCAAGCGGTGCGTGCTCTCTATTGAACAGGCCAGGAAAAGAGGTCTCACGTGTCTCGTTGTGATTGACGAGATATTCAGCAGCACAAATCCTGTCGAGGGCATAGCGGGGGCTGTAGCTACGGCCTCCAAGATCGGCTCTTTCGAGAACGCTATCAACATCGTCAGCACGCACTTTACTCACTTGGCTAAATTGGCACGCGGTCGCGAACCTTGCTACAGAATGGGCGTTCCTGCTTCCGAACGGATTTTTTATTTTACTGAAATCTTACGATAAATATTGTAAGATCGTTTTCGCAAATTAATTGATTTTGCTTTTTTGGTGTATTTTACGAAAATATCTTACAATTTATTTTGTAAGATCGTTTTCGTAAATTAATTGATTTTGCTTTTTTTGTGTATTTTACGAAAATATCTTACAATTTATTTTGTAAGATTGTTTTGTTGTATTCCGGAGAAAGAGACTATTCCCTTCAATTTCAATTGTAACATTGATTTGCTCGTTTGGAGAGAGAGAAATTTCCTTCGAAGTATTCCAATACAAAATCAATTGTAGAGGACAGTCAAGAGGAATGTGAAAGCTGTTTACAAAGTCTTGAACGCATTGCTCATAATTATTTATCTCACAACTCACAACTCAACAGTTCGAAAGTACAACTTAGTACTTATGACTCCGAAATCTGTACTTATGTGTACCTCACTTATGTATAACTCACAAATCAGAACTTATATGTACTTTATACAAGTCAGAACTAATAACTCCTAACTCAGGACTTATTATTCATAATTTCATACCTCATAGCCTCATTATGTACATAACACAAATTTATATCCTTAAATCTGCAAACTGCCATCCTAGAATCCTGAAATCACTCAAAATGTGTGTTGGATAAGGCAAACTAGTACACTCGTGCAAACTTGTGCACGGTGCTAATGTTGCACTGCTGCCAACAAGTCCATTGGTGATAACTTCTGCACTTGGTGCTGACAGGTCATGTGCTAAGTGACGCCATGGTGCTACCTGACACAATACTGTCTACTCTAGATTGTGGGAACAGGCTATCACGTTGTAGAAAGAGGGCCAATGCTAACTTGTTGGGTAACAACAGCGCCTGTACAATCGCTGCACTAGAATCTCCTCCTCCATGCCCCATCCCCATCTTCCTCCTCCTCCATCTCCTCCTCCTTAGCAATGTCTACATTGTCTCCATCCGATTGCACAGCCTCTGCCTTGGTGTCCTTCTCAATGGATTGGCAGCTTGACCCCTTTGCATGACTCCTTGCTGTGCATTGATTGCCATGCCCAGCACCTTCTCTGGCAGCTTGACCCCTTTGCATGACCTGGCAGCTTGACCCCTTTGCATGACCCCTTGATGTGCATTGATTGACCCCCCTTGCCGGGCCCCCCCTTGCTGCGCATGCATTACATTACATTACATTACATGTTAAAGTCTACTTGACACCGCGAGGGTGTATGAGACTCTGTGCTTTAAACAAAAAGAAAAAGCACCCACAAAGCAAAAAACCCCATTACATCAGGGGTGTGTCGAGGACAAACAAACCAAGCTCCCAACCACCGTTTTGGTGGCGTAGGTATTAAACCCCTTAGAGCAGGACCCAGATCTCAACCACTTACAGTGGCGGAGGTAAGAAGCTAACAAATGAGAAGTCTCAAGAAGAAAAAAAAGGGATAATAAATTACGGTGCCACTAAGCAGTCCAGGGCTTCCTGTCTTGCTCTTCTACAAGTAGAAAGATAGTCGGCTAGGTTGCTCCAAAAAGACTTAGTGCCATTTCCGTTCATAAAGGTTCTGAATGTGGAATCGCAGAATTCCACATTCCATACGGTTAAGTCGGTATCCTCATGGACATGCCTATAAATATCTGTAAACAGATTCTGGTAGCGGAGGCGAATATCATTATAAAAAGGGCACTCAAACATATGCATTTCATCCTCAGTTTTTTGGAACCCACACATTTGACAGTGTCTCATTGAGCGAGGGATGTGTGCTCTATCCACCACCCTCATTCTTTCTGTGTTCAGCCAATGGGAACCCATTCTAAACTGTGCTATAGAACGAATCTGATCCTGCTTATGTAAGGCGGATGTAAAGGGAATCAAGCCATTCTCATCATTGCTGTTGGCTGCGAACCATTTTTGGTATCGGAGGCGTTTAAAGCCAACCCTTCTCTCATCAGGGATGTCTCTAACTGCATTGGTGTCACTTGGGTACTTAAACCTCCATGACTCAAAAACTTCAGACATAATACCTTCGACATCGACAGCCTCCAAAATGTTGATGTTTTTACTGGATCCTAGCTTGTGGAGAGCATGATGCATGCATGCATGCATGAAAGACTGTTTTGATAAGTCGGAAAGGCTTTGCTTCATGCCTTGCGCTTTCACCTCTTTTCATGCCTTGCGCTTTCACCTCCTTTCATGCCTAGCGCAAATTGCCTTTCGCATCCTATCCCTGCATGGTCCCGAGTTGCACCTAATTCTCGCACCCTTTGCGCAATGCATTTCACTGCTATGGGAATTCACTTCAGCTCTGTTCTCATGATCTGCTTTGCCTTTCGCTTTCTGCATCGCCTTGCTGCGCATCTGCATTAGCACCAGGTGGTTGTGAATAACCCCCGAGTTGCTTCTAATTCTCGCACCCTTTGCGCAATGCATTTCACTGTCACTGTCCTGCCTAGCACCTTCTCTGGTGGATGCTGGGCAGATAGCCAGGAGCACTGGCGCTCGGAGCACTGGATAGGTCTGCCTACCTGCATGGCGGTTACCCGCCTGCACCTGCCAGACCAGACCAGGACACGCGCCGGGCCAGCACCTGCGCCGGAGTACTGGCGAACAGCTCTGCACCCGCCTGCACCTTCCTGAGGCCTACCTGCATGATGGTTACCCGCCCTGCACCTGCGTCAGAGTTCTGGCGGACATTACTACATACCCATATGGCATGCATCCTTAGCTACCGTTCCAAGATTTCCATAGAGTCTGGTTTGGTTATGAATTGCATTGTAGTGGTAGACTGCAATTGTAGCCCAGTCTTAGCTGCCTTGTGCCTGTGTTGACCAAGTTACTGCTTGCCAACAGGTTGCCTTGTTTATTGGTTAATCTTTGCCGGGAGTGTGGTTGGGTGTTTATGTTGTGATTGGTACTTTACACGACATTGACATATGGATCATGTACACCTGCAGTTCTTCTATTTTACTGTGTTCTTGCCCACCTCGGCCACCTACCTATTTACTAGGTTTGTTTTAGTGGCCCATTACTACAATAGGTAAAGCAAAGATGTGTAGTTGAGGCCTGCTTGACTTGCATAGCATGACTGATGAAATGTCATAGCCCAGAAGAATTTAGCCCTTTTGCCTGTTCCGTCTAGGCATTCAGTGGATAAGTTTCTTTGACTGGTTTAGATTGATTTTTTTATGATTGGTGAGGACTGTGTGTAAATATCCGTATTTTGTTTTTATCAATCGTTCGCTCTTTGGTTTGACAATGCTCCCGATATGATCGGGAGGAATGTGGGTATTCTGATTTTGTTTTCTAATCATTCGCTCGTTTGTTTGGTCAATGCCTCCCGTTATGATCGTTAGGACTGTGGGGTATTCTGATGTTTGTTTTTCTCATCATTTGCTCGTTGGTTTTGACAATGCTCCCGAAGATGCCTAGGGAAGGGCTCTGTGTACCGATTTTGGGTTTTCCTCGATCATCGCTGATCTTGTGTGTTTTGTCCACAGTTTCTCACCTCCCTATTTATGATCGGGAGGACTGTGGGGTAATTCTGATTTTGGTTTTTTCTCAATCATTAAGGAAAGAATGAAAAAGAAAAGGGGACGAGAGAAACGAGGTCTGAGTCTCAAATCCATTAATTATTTGATGATTTGCTCACGCCGTCTCACCTCTCAAATTACGCTAACCTCTCTGGGATGGACTATGGTGGTATTGCCCGACTGAAAAACAAAAATGAAAAAAAAAAAAATTGAAAATCCCATTCACCATGTTTCTGATCATTCGCTCGTTGATTTGTCCAGTGCTCCCGATTATGATCGGTGAGGCTGTGCGTATTTCCGAATTTGGTTTTCTCAAATCATCGCTCGTTGGGTTTTGTCATGATGTGCTTTCCCGATGATGATCGGTAAGGAATAACGATAAACAACATATTTTATTCCGAATTGGTTTTCTCAATCATTCGCTCGTTGGGTTTGTCAGTGCTCCCGATTATGATCGGGAGGACTATGGGTCTTCTGAGTTTGGTTTTCTGAATCATTCGCCTCGTTGGTTTGACAATGCTCCCGTATTGATCGGGAGGATTAAGGGTATGCCGAGTACAAAAAAAAAAAAAAAAAAATGCGGAGTACATGTTTTCTGAATCATTCGCTCGTTGGGTTTGTCAGTGCTCCTGATTATGATCGGGAGGATTGTGTTGTATTCCGAATTTGTGTTTTCTCAATCATTCCGCTCGTTGGGTTTGTCAATGCTTCCGATATTGATCGGGAGGACTGTGAGTATTCCGAATTTGGTTTTCTCAATCATTCTCCTCGTTGGGTTTGACAATGCTCCCGATTATGATCGGGGGACTTGGGTTATTCTCTTACACCACAACACACAGACCTTCTTGTAGATACCCCAAAGAGAACTTTTATATCTTCTGAATCATTTGCTCGTTGGGTTTGTCAGTGCTCCCTATTATGATCGGGTGGACTCGTTTTGGATTTCCGATTTGGTTTTCTCAATCATTCGCGGTCCTTGGTTTTGTCCATTTCTCCCCCGATTAAGATCGGGAGGACTGTGTGTATCCGATTTGGTTTTCTTCTCAATCCTTCGCTCGTTGGGTTTGAACAATGCTCCATTATGAATCGGGAGGACTGTGTGCATTCCGATAGGTTTTTCTCAATCACCAAACCAATCATTCGTCTCGTTGGGTTTTACAATGCTCCCGATTATGATCGGGTGACTATGGGTATCGAGTATACTGTTTTCCGTTAATCTATTTTTGCTTCGTTGGGTTTGTCAGGTGCTCCCGATTATGATCGGGGACGGTGTGTGTATTCCGAGTTTTTCTTTTCTTCTTTTCTCAATCATTCGCTCGTTGGGTTTAATAATGCTCCCGATTATGATCGGGAGGACTATGGTATTCTGAGTTTGGTTATTCTCTATCTGAATCTGATTATGAATCTGAATCTGAATCTGAATCATTTGCTTTACCAACCTATTTGTCTTCCGCAGGGTTACAATGACAGTACCGTGGAAGTAAAACTCCAATCGGACGGGAAGGATTTGGGATGCGGCGTCATGGACGAATGGACCAAGGAGCGCCAAGTGCCAATGAACATCGAAGTCGTTGTTGTGGACCAAACTTCCATGTTACGGCTACGCACGCTCACTGGTTGAGGTTTCGCGGCGAATGCAGGCATATGTGCGGAGCATTCTGGTCGACACTCACCCTTGCGGAAGTCAAGACAGCCCAGTTGCTTGAAGTCACTAGCATTCGGAGGCCCATGTCAGGAGCTGGGCTATAAGGAGATAACAATTTGAATACGATGACCTTACAAAGTTGTCGGCGATCTGTCCTCTTCGTTGATTGTAGGAAGCTGACCTCGTCGCGCCTTTCCTGACTTCTTCGCGGAGGCTTAAGGAAATGTTACGCAATATCCTATCGAAATTGAAAGCGGCAAGTGTGGTCAGCACACAATGGTTGTTTCGAACGGTGTACATCCCACCGCGTACGTAACATTCAAAATGTACCTGTCAGATTTGAAAATTTAACCTTGAGCCACGGTGCAGCAGTACAGTCCGTTCGATTGCTCTCTTAACGGCGTCAGGTGAAGGCCCTTTTGGTGTACATCGAGGTGACGTCCTCCTGTCGCTAGGACCAAACTCCTCGAAATCGCTCCTGAGCTTTCCTTCGCATATCTCAACCCACGCCCTAATTTCCTCAAGCTCTTTGTCGGCGATAAATTCGCCCTCGCCGACCCTGACAGGCTTGCTGCGCATTGTCAACCACCAACCCAAGAGCCTGAATGTGAACTGGTATCCATGATAGGGCTCCTAACATGGGCCTCCGAATGCTAGTGACTTCAAGCAACTGGGCTGTCTTGACTTCCGCAAGGGTGAGTGTCGACCAGAATGCATCTGCTCCGCACACATGCCTGCATTCGCCGCGAAACCTCAACCAGTGAGCGTGCGTACCCGTAACATAGAAGTCTGGTCCACCAACAACGACTTCGATGTTCATTGGCACTTGGCGCTCCTTGGTCCATTCGTCCATGACGCCGCATCCCAAATCCTTCCCGTCTGATTGGAGTTTTACTTCCACGGTACTGTCATTGAAGACCCTGCGGAAGACAAATAGGTTGGTAAAGCAAATGATTCAGATTCAGATTCAGATTCAAAATCAGATTCAGATTTAGAGAAAAACCAAACTCAGAAAACCCATAGTCCTCCCAATCATAATCGGGAGCATTGTCAAACCCAACGTGCGAATGATTGAGAAAACCAACTTCGGAATACACACAGTCCTCCCGATCATAATCGGGAGCACTGACAAACCCAACGAGCGAATGATTCAGAAAACATGTACTCGGCATTTTTTTTTTTTTTTTTTTACGCGGCATACCCATAGTCCTCCCGGTCATATTCGGGAGCATTGTCAAACCCAACGAACGAATGATTGAGAAAAACAAAACTCAGAATACCCACAGTCCTCCCGATCACAATCGGGAGCATTGACAAACCCAACGAGCGAATGATTGAGAAAACCTAATTCGGAATACACATAGTCCTCCCGATCATAATCGGGAGCATTGTCAAACCCAACGAGCGAATGATTGAGAAAACCAAATTCGGAATACACACAGTCCTCCCGATCATAATCGGGAGCACTGACAAACCCAACGAGCGAATGATTCAGAAAATCAAATTCGGAATACACATAGTCCTCCCGATCATAAACGGGAGCATTGTCAAACCCAACGAGCGAATGATTGAGAAAACCAAATTCGGAATACACACAGTCCTCCCGATCATAATCGGGAGCACTGACAAACCCAACGAGCGAATGATTGAGAAAACCAAATTCGGAATACACATAGTCCTCCCGATCATAATCGGGAGCATTGTCAAACCCAACGAGCGAATGATTGAGAAAACCAAATTCGGAATACACACAGTCCTCCCGATCATAATCGGGAGCACTGACAAACCCAACGAGCGAATGATTCAGAAAACATGTACTCGGCATTTTTTTTTTTTTTGTACTCGGCATACCCATAGTCCTCCCTATCATAATCGGGAGCATTGTCAAACCCAACGAACGAATGATTGAGAAAAACAAAACTCAAAATACCCACAGTCCTCCCGATCACAATCGGGAGCATTGACAAACCCAGCGAGCGAATGATTGAGAAAACCAAATTCGGAATACACATAGTCCTCCCGATCATAATCGGGAGCATTGTCAAACCCAACGAGAGAATGATTGAGAAAACCAAATTCGGAATACGCACAGTCCTCCCGATCATAATCGGGAGCACTGACAAACCCAACGAGCGAATGATTGAGGAAACCAAATTCGGAATACACATAGTCCTCCCGATCATAATCGGGAGCATTGTCAAACCCAACAAGCGAATGATTCAGAAAACCAAATTCGGAATACACACAGTCCTCCCGATCATAATCGGGAGCACTGACAAACCCAACGAGCGAATGATTGAGAAAACCAAATTCGGAATATACATAGTCCTCCCGATCATAATCGGGAGCATTGTCAAACCCAACGAGCGAATGATTGAGAAAACCAAATTTGGAATACACACAGTCCTCCCGATCAAAATCGGGAGCAATGACAAACCCAACGAGCGAATGATTCAGAAAACATGTACTCGGCATTTTTTTTTTTTTTGTACTCGGCATACTTATAGTCCTCCCTATCATAATCGGGAGCATTGTCAAACCCAACGAACGAATGATTGAGAAAAACAAAACTCAGAATACCCACAGTCCTCCCGATCACAATCGGGAGCATTGACAAACCCAGCGAGCGAATGATTGAGAAAACCAAATTCGGAATACACATAGTCCTCCCGATCATAATCGGGAGCATTGTCAAACCCAACGAGCGAATGATTGAGAAAACCAAATTCGGAATACACACAGTCCTCCCGATCAAAATCGGGAGCAATGACAAACCCAACGAGCGAATGATTCAGAAAACATGTACTCGGCATTTTTTTTTTTTTTGTTCTCGGCATACCCATAGTCCTCCCTATCATAATCGGGAGCATTGTCAAACCCAACGAACGAATGATTGAGAAAAACCAAACTCAGAATACCCACAGTCCTCTTGATCATAATCGGGAGCACTGTCAAACCCAACGAGCGAATGATTGAGAAAAACCAAACTCAGAATACACACAGTCCTCCCGATCATAATCGAGTGCATTGTCAAACCCAACGAGCGAATGATTGAGAAAACCAAATTCGGAATACACATAGTCCTCCCGATCATAATTGGGAGCATTGACAAACCCAACCACCCTATTCGCTTGAAGTCACCTACTACACTGCTAGCTGCCAGGCAGATGCCTGGTCACCAGCTGCTAGAGTGGGTGTCGGACCTAAGCCCGGCACCGTTACTGATACAGCTATAGGCTGTATCATAACATTCCCCCGAATCCCAGGAATTCTGGGTACCAGAATTCCTGGGATTCCACAACACAAGTCATAAGGAGTAAGCCAGACAAATATTCCCGTGGAGAAGAAAAGTAGGGGGAAAGCTATCCTAAAACCAGTCAAGGCGTAGGTATGACATCCGTGAAAAACTGTATGAACAGTATCCAAAGCTCTTCTTGCACGCATCTGCTGATGCAATGGACAACAAGAAGACTAATCTTCCTCAGTCACGCCACTTCTCACATACAAGAAGACCGCAGGAGGTGAACTTCTAAAGACACGCATCATGTGTGAGTATAAATACAGCGCATGTAGGACATGTCCTCCCGATCATAATCGGGAGCATACACAGTATTTAAAACTTGAAATGATTACTTAACAAAATAATGCTAATATTCTGACTTCATGTTTCCTTCTATGTTAACTCAGGATTATTCTCCCAGGGAAGAGGCTTCATTGGTTATTGGGCTTTGCCACTCTACTCGCAGTCCATCAATCTGACTATATCATGCTTCCAACATTTCTTCAACCGGGTCCTTGAAGAAGAGGCGGCAGCTTCCACCGTATTGTTTCTTGCAAATGGACAACGCGGGCAAAGTGACAACAAGATCTTTCAGGTTCGCATTTACTTGTCCGTGTTGGGTGAGATGAAAACTGTTTTGAGAATGTACGTCCATTTCCTCCATCCCGGAACATAAAAAAATGACGGGTTGTGGGGGTGGTGGGTGGGGGGGTGGGGCGGGGTGGTGTCGGGGCGGGTGGGGCTTTGGGGGGGTAGGGGGGGGGGGTGGTGTGGGTGGGGGGGGGGTTGGTGGTTGTTCTTGGGGGGGGTGTCCGGGTTGGGGGGGTTGGGGGGGTTGGGGGGTGGGTGGGGGGAGGGTGTGGTTGGGGGTCAAATCACCAATCCCTCCAACAACTTTTCAACATAAATTACCACTTATCTTTTTGCCATCCTCTTCCCCTTACTCCTTCCCCTTCCCCTAACAAAACTTAACTCATGTTTATCTCAAACTCTATCTAACTACCCAACCACTTACAATATACAATAACATAATAAAATAACCAACCCCTATGAATTTAACCACTCATAACCAACAAACCCCACAAAACAGCTAAATTCAAAAATACCAAAAAAAAACAAAAAATACCCACACTAAAAAAAAATGGGTGTTTTTGTTGTTGGGTTGTTTGGCGGGTGTTTTTGTGTTTGCTTGTGGTAGTTTCTTTTGTGTTTGGGTTCGCGTTTGGCTTTTTTTGTGTTGTGTTTTGTTTTTTTTTTTTTTTTTTTTGGTTGTTTCTTTGTCCCCCACACCCACCAACACACCCCACACACCCCCCCCCCCCCCCCCCCCCCGACCAAAAGTACTCTGTATCTCGCCAAGGTTAAAGAACAGGAAGTGTACACCCTGGGACAATCTTGATGGGCATTGTTGGTAATTATTCAAGAGAATGGGCCCTTACCACAAGGCAAGAGTCGGTGAACCTCTATAGGGACTTTACGTGTCTCCTAGACAAAACGTTTACAAGGTGGTCGGTCATGTCATGCACCGTCAAAGGAGTTTAATCGCCGTTTACACGCATTCAAGATAACGAAAGGTCCCAACGGGAGAGTCGGTAAGAATACTTGATATACTGATATTTACAAATTAAATGCTACCGTGCGTGTATGTACTGTCTGCACAATGCTCCTCCCGATTATGCTCTGGAGGAATATGGATGTGCCATGTCCTCATTGATTTACATGTACAGTCTTCAATAGAAATTAAATGATACAAAGGAAGTTGTACCTAGGACCTAGGATGTATTATCCAAGGGATGCTCCCGAGTATAGTCGGGAGGAATATGGGTGTCCTAAATGATTCACTAATATACAATACATGTTTGCACACCAACAATTGCAGGGGTCTATTACAAGGAGTATGACGAGTCAGGATCTTGGAGGAGGACAGTGGGACAATGACGCTGAACCTATTTACGTCCTCCAAGGCTTCCCACTGGTGGACACCAGAACAGTATTTAAGGAAGCCCCCAAGATCAAGATTGAAGAGCTCGAGAATATCGAGGCAAACTGGGCGGCTGTCTGGAAGACTATTCATAATGAGAAGCCCGGAGGTGACGTCCTTGCAGGCCACATGTCCGATGGTCCTGTACAAACCGCCGGTGACGACCGTGCAGGACCCGTAGCTGATGTCCGTGTACGACACACAGCGGAGGACCTTCTAGAACCAGCAGCCGATGACCAGCAGCTGATGGATGAACCAGCAGCCGATGGCCCATCCCATGCCCAGTCCTTCAAACATATTGCAGAGAAGCTTCGTGAAACTTGGGAAGCCAGCAATAAGTGGTGGACTGATTTCTTCAACGTTGAGAAGAGTTATTGGAGCACTCAACCAGATGATGCTGTGACTGGGGAGTACCCGAAAGACCAACATTTTGTCGACTTCCCATCGGAGTTGTCCGCAACCAGTCGTGTTCTGACACAGTCTGAGAAATCAATGGCCAAGCGCTTGATAGCAGCATTGGATGACTTGTCCATGGATGTGTCAGACCTTTTACCTGCAAGTAACGAGATTGCCAAGACTATGAAGGTCGCACACACTTTGGAGACTACTATGGAAAGGCCAGAGGAGGAGGATGTGTTGTACTTATATTCTTCACAAGGGACGAAGCCGGATAGAAGAATAGCCTACGAGCCCACTACTGATTTGGTTGTTGGTCATGTCGCTGTGGTCAAGGTACAAATGGATGACTCTAGCGGATTGAGAGGATGGGACGTGGTGGAGGTCAAATCACTACCAGTGAATGCAGAAGTGGAATGTGTGTATTTAAAGCCCTTGTACTCTGGGGCTCAGAAGTTGGTGTACACTCAAACACAATACCCAACTTGGCCAGAAGATTGGATGGACCACAAGCTTGTGCCTATTACCGTGGGGGTGAGGAGAAAAGCAACGTGGACGGGCGATATTCCCATTGACGCATTTCAATTTAGCTGCGAACCCACCAAGGGTATGAAGATCCAGAGAAAGTACCACACAAGCATGCTCTTAGCTTGTCAATCCATTGACAAGGACACCAGGGCAGAGGCTGTGCAATCGGATGGAGACAATGCAGACATTGCTGAGGAGGAGGAGATGGAGGAGGAGGAAGATGGGGATGGGGACATGGAGGAGGAGAAGGATGAGGAGGAGGAGGACGAGGAGGGGGGGGAGGAGGAGGAGTAAGATGTTTGACACATAGCCGTTTTTTACTAAATTAGAAAAATTAAATGAATTACACTTACGATTTTTATTGTAAGATGTAAAAGCTGAATTCTGCCTGCCGACTTATAACCGTCCGCTTTCCCTTTATTTCTTACAATTATAATTGTAAGACACGAATTGATGTTAACACCTTTTGTTACAAAATATGGCATTTCAGCGTTGTAACATTCGCAATCTGTACGTTTCTCCGTCTTTCAAGCTCATTTCAAGCATATTTTGTCAAAATTGACTACAATCTTACGATTTTTATCGTAAGATTGCATTTGAAAAGCATCAAAAGACCCCCAAAAAGTGATTGTAAGATTGGAAATCCGTTCGGAAGCAGGTACGCCCATTACAGGGCCTTCAAGATGCCCGTGAAGGTAGACAAACAAACAGGAGCGATTACGTCCGAGTACAAGCTGCACCGCGGCGTTTCCACACAGTACGTGGCTCTGGAGATCAAGAGGGCGTCAGACATGGACAGCGACATTGTTCGCGATGCTATTCGAGTGAAGGAGGAATTGTTGCAAGCGGCGTCGAGGAAACAGAAGCCCGAGCCTGAGCTTTCCACGACATCTGAAAAAAAACCTCCTCATGATCCTCAAACTCCTCCATCGTCTCCCGTGTCTCCTCGTCATTCTCTTTCGGACCTGACCGTTTCATCTCCATGATGAATCAAGTTTCCGGAGGGTTCGTCTCGAATAATGAAACCTCGTCAACTTCTGTTCCAGAGTACCCAGTGTCCTCATCCTCCACATTGACCCCCGACGCCCGACGTAGATTTTCGTTTACTTGGATGCACGTAATGCTCACCAATTCCCGAGCCTTTTGCTGGGTCACAAATATTTCCTCGAACATGCGTTGGCTTTTGGAGTCGCTGACTAGCATGGACATCACACGCGATACGGGATTCCCCCCGCCTTCCTTGGCAGAGAAGGTTTCGCCTTTGAAACTCAGAGCTTCCGTTCGCCGTTCCGGATCCCATGAGACGAGGTCCTCTATCAGGGAGCAAATGGCCTCGCGTTCCACCACATCATCCCACTTGCACTTCTGCTCGATCAGTAGTCGAATCGACAGTTTTGGTGTGTGCGCGCTGCTCTGCCCATCAATCTGTTTTTCATCGCGCCTGCGAGACAGAATGCTCCGTTTCACTTCTTCTACCTCTTTGCACGCGTCCTCGTAATAAACAGTGCGGTACGTGAACCTTCTCAGGAAACTCTCGGGGGGCTCCCCGATCAATTCAATTATCTCCACTAGCACGTGCGCTTCGGAGGTCCCAATGAAGAGCACATCGCCGCCTGTGGCTATTTCGAAGAGGACGCATCCGAGACTCCACGCATCGCAGGACTTGCTATAGAGCCCAAGCTCGAACATGTCCATAATCTCCGGAGCCCGGTACCAAAGCGAGGTAACGTAATCGGTCCACATGATGGCGTCGCCGGGGTCCTCCGTCATCTGCCGTGCCATACCCAAGTCGCACAGAACGACATCGAAGTCCGACGATATGTTGAGCAAGATGTTATGGGGCTTGATATCTCGGTGCAACACCTTGACGGCGTGCAGGTTCAGGACGCAACGCACGACCTTCTTGGCCACACGATGACTCAAGTTGTGGCATGACGGGTTTTGATGTCGCATAATGGCACCGTATTTGCTAAGATCCATCTCGTAGCGATCCATGACGATGAAGATGTCTTGCCGGAGTTTCTGTTCGTCCGAAGGGCGGTTGACGACGTTGCGCAGTGTGGCAAGCGTCCCGGGGTACACAGATTGCACGAGCGCGTGAAGCGTAAGCTCTCGGATGATTCTCTTGCAGGAGGCAGAGTAATGCTTACAATTCAGGGAGGTGTTTCTAGTGTCGTACACAATGTGCTTGATGGCAAGCTCTTTATTCCATGGTCCACCCTCGGCTGCATAGACATTGCCGTATGCGCCTGATCCTAGTAGGGGACCGACATTGTATTGTGTAAGCATTACAATTAAGTAAAGTGACGACACATACTTTACAGTTGTTCTCAAATAAAGTGGGACACACCTTTTTATACTCGAAAAATCTGCAGATCGTTGCGTTTGGGCAACGTTGGGGGGTGCAGCAGGTTGAAGAGGTTCTCGAAGATATTCCGAGTCGCCTCTGTGGTAAAAGAAAATTGGTGTAAACAGGAAAACAAAAATACCGTACATTACAAAAACCACTAAAAAACAAACATGTTTTCAACCCCCCCTCAATCCCCCAAGAAGCCCGTATGCCCGCCTGCACCTCGGAAGAAATGCCCAATCACTGTGGACAATATCGAACGAACCGATAAAAGAACTATTCGGCGTCTGGAAAATGGAGGGGCGTGATCTACACCATCAACCAATTCTCTGGTTCATACAAATTCCTACAGTCGGCGGAACATTTCAAGGCATAAATTTTAGTAGTGGCGTTTAAGCCAGGGACAATTCCAAAGCCCCTGCAGCTATTTTAATTGTGTTCCGCGAATTGATGTCCGTGTTTTCTGATTATATATTGTAACGTTGTCTCATTGGCCCCAATCTCTGCATCGCTTTTCTCCCACGTGCACGACGCTTTGTCGAGGTCCCCCGACTCCACGGAACCAGTGTAATGTTCCTGGAAGCGTTCATGTCGCGGTCCCAAGTCTTCCCAAGCCTTGTGTCAATCTCCTGAATGCCCCAAAAATATTTGTATGTTCAGTTGAGTGTACCTCAGTGAAGAAATACTCGGTTTTTTATTTGTTTTTTTAAAATTATGCCAATGTAATTTGTGGTATCATCAAACAATCAGTATGGTAGCGAATAAAGTTGCTGCAGGTGATGAGGTGGGGTCTTGCCGTAATCCTTACGACGTTTTGAACCTTCCCCACACACCATCCGCTCTGTTACCTGAACAAGTCAAGGCTAACTACAAGATGCTTGCGCGCCAACTTCATCCCGACAAGTGCGGCTCCCGTTTGAGCAAGGATGAATCGACGGCTACCTTCCAGGCCCTGACGGAGGCCTACCGTGTGGTGATGAAGGACGTTAGAGAACACGAGGCGTCCTCCATTTCTAAGATGAAGGAGCAGCTATCCGAATTCATTCAGAACCAATCTCAACAAGATAAGAGGAAGCCTGGATCATCCAATAAGTTTTCTCTCGCGAACTTCAACACTCGTTTCGAGAAAAGCCGCATCACGGACCCTGCCATTGACGAAGGCTATGCGAACTGGATGCGCGATTACGATCCCGAGAAACCCAACCAACAGATTGACGACGCCAAAAATGCGCTTAGCGTCACGCATTGTCCCCAGGCGGTGTCTCTGGTGTCTAAACGAACAGCGGTCGGCTTTTCGGAACTCGGTGTCGAGCGCGTCAGCGACTATGGGTGTGCGCCAAGCGAGAGAAGTGCGTTGGGTTTCACAGATTATGTTCTGGCGCACACGACATCCAAGCTGATCGAAGGCGACCCCGAGGCCATCCTGCGCACAAAGCCTCAATTCAATGACATGCGCAGCATCGAGAAGCACCGTGCCTCCGCGGACGTCGGTCATGAAATGACGCCGGAGGAGCTAGAGCGGTATGCGTTGGAGCAGGATGAAGAAAATGCCAGGGAGGAGAGACGTCTGCTTGCGTTGCGTAGGAGAGACGAGTTGGTTTTGCGTCGGTTCGGCGGTTTGCTTCTCAATTCGTGAATTCGTTTGGTTTGATGATAATAATTTATTTTTTTAAATTAACATGATGATGTATGCAGCTACGAAGAACCGCCGATGCATTGAGTACGACCATTGCGACGATGAGGAGGAGCGAATGCGATTTTCCGTGGACAACGACTTTGTGCGCGTGTACTACGATCCTCCAGGCGCCTCCGATTTGCACCTCTTGTGCGTGAAGAACGTCGAATTCACCGTGCTGCGCGCGCACCACGAAAAAGATGTTATCCAGGGGAAGACGTCGGTCGTGATTGCGGACCTTGATGTTTCGGTTACCAACGCGGCAGCACTTGAGTCTCTCATGCGTTTGGAGGACGCGTTGAGAGAAGGTGTGCAGAAGCTATGCCATGTTGAGAACAGGGTGTTGCTGCATCGTGTGAGGTTCGCAAGGAATGCGAATAAGAATAACGCGGTGATCTCTGACGTTGTCACGAGGCTCCGATTCCTGAACGGTCGTAATGGGACGCACATACTCGAGGGGCTGAGGGAGAATGACACGGCAACCGCCAACATCGCACTGATGGGCCTCAAGCTCTCTTGCGGGGACGTGCTCCCTGTGTGGAGGGCTACCTATGTTGATGCACCCTCCTCCGCAACAGATGCACCCTCCTCCGCAACAGATGCACCCTCCTCCGCAA
The DNA here is from genome assembly GCA_013435795.1 of Chlamydomonas sp. ICE-L. Taxonomy (NCBI): domain Eukaryota; kingdom Viridiplantae; phylum Chlorophyta; class Chlorophyceae; order Chlamydomonadales; family Chlamydomonadaceae; genus Chlamydomonas; species Chlamydomonas sp. ICE-L. Next base: position 57,384 of record JACBWV010000946.1, on the reverse strand, counting down.
CAGATGCACCCTCCTCCGCAACAGATGCACCCTCCTCCGAAACAGTTGCACCCTCCTCCGAAACAGTTGCACCCCCTCCCTCAACAGTTGCACCCCCTCCCTCAACAGTTGCACCCCCTCCCTCAACAGTTGCCCCACCCGCCTCTGCAACAGTTGCACCCTCCTCCCCAACAGATGTATCAATTGTTCCTGATGTCCATGAGGACGAGATTCCTGAGGAAGAAGAGATGCGTGCTTCTGATGCCGACCATAATTTCGATAAATATGATGCTCATCGTGTACAGATTATGGACGAGGATAAGGAGACTTTATTTCGAAATTTGAGGGATGACCTTGTGCGGGGTATCGATTCAAGATTGGACCAACTTCGCATACGACTTTAAATTGTATTGGAGTGAATGCAGCTTTTGTTTCACAAGGTTTTTTTCTCCGGTTAAGAATATGTGTAAAAATGAATAGTGACCAGGTTCGTGTCATTGCAATATTAATTGCTGCTGTAATTCTCGCTGGACTCGTTTGGTACTACTATGTTCACCACCTCAAGAGCACCGACGACGGTAAATCTGCGCAGCAATACCCGGTTGAAGGTACCACAACAAAGGAAATGTTCGAGCAACATGATGATGGAAGCGTGACTCGTATTTCTCCTTCCTCGTCCGACATGAAGCGATTCGACCCCATGCCTCTTGAACCCGCTTCCAACGAGTATTACCTACCCCCCAAACCGACCAAACAGAGCTTATCTTACTTCTCAAGCGATCCGAACAATGGGTCAACCTTCCCTCAGGAGCGGTTGAAACCCGAGGATCTATTGCCCCGTGACGCTGCGAACACCAAGTGGGCACAGGCTAACCCGGCAGGCCAGGGCGATGTGAACGACGTGAACCTCCTAAACGCTGGCTTTCACCTCGGTGTGAACACCCAGGGACAGAGTCTGCGTAACGCGAGCCACGATCTGCGTTCCGAGCCTTCCAATCCACGGTACAAGGTGTCAATCTGGAACAACTCGACAATCGAACCCGACCTGAACCGAAAGACACTGGAGTAATAAAAGCATGGACAATTATTTCTTTTTTCGTTTTACAAATCTTCAAGTGAACACGACCTGTATCTGGTTTAAGGGGGATATCATTCTACGGACACAATTGTGTTGTGCTGTGCAATCTTCTTGTACATGGGATGCTGTGCCAGTTGAGTCTCGAGAATCATGTATCAAGCTTCACCGGCCCCGATAATGGGGCACATGGTCCTGATTTTTTCAAACACCGCGTCGGCCGTTCGTTTGATCACATCGTCGCCATCGGCGTTCGTGTCCACGACGAGTACGTCAGACGAATCCAACAACCATTGTTCGTGGATTTTCTCGACATCTTGTAGGTACTCGAGGGTAACGCCGATTTCAGCGTCCCTATTGCGAACCCCGATGCGTTCCAGACACTTGCTAGCGCTGCATTTTAGGTAGACATTCGCGCATGGGAAAGCAATGGCTTTTTGCGCTTCATTGTACCACGTGACATACGAGTGCCATGCGCAATCGTCATGTGATAGGTTCATCATTGCGAAAACGTTCATATCTGTATCCATGCTCCTCTCAATAACCGTTACGGTATTGATGTTGTCTTCGGCGATACGGCGGTATTGTTTCATGCGAGTGTACAGGACGAACATCTGGAACGACATCGCGTTCCGATCCTTGTCATTGTAAAACTCGCCAAGCATGTTCTTCGACCCCCGGCCAGAAACACCCTTGAAATCCTTCGTCCACTCTTCCACAGGCTCAAACTCAACACGAATTTTTAAGTTGCTGGCGGTCACGCGAGACTCGATTTCATTCAACAAGGATGTCTTGCCACACCCGATGTTCCCCTCGATGGAAATGAGATACATGATAGATGGAACAATGGAACAATGGAATAATGGAACACTGGAACACTGGAATAATGGAACACTTTTTCTTTTACACTCTCAAATCAGACTTGTACTATCTACTTTTTGAATCCTCCTCCTTGCCATCATCAACATCATTTGTTTCAGCGAAAACAACTTCCTTTTCTTTGTCCTCGATACAGTCGACGGAATACTAAAATGAAACCGCTTCGTGTACGGCACACCTTACGGTGTAACCAAATGGTGTAGCAACCCACGGGGCAGTGGAACACCAATACGATTTTGAATCAACAAATTGCAGGATGTTAACGATAATATCGTGGTTCTTTTTTAGATCACGGCTCTCCATCCTGCAGACTCCGTATCGTTCTTTTGTCGGTACTTTCGAGAGTGTCCATTGAAGGACCAGCCGCACTTAAGCGATCGCCTCTTCCCCAGTACCGTGGCCCAAAAGAACACGGGGTCTTTGTTGATGTGCAATGCGTCATGTAAGGAGGTTTCTTTGCTGGACGGGTCATTTTATAGGACAATCCACTCATACAATATATGATTGTCACCGCCTTATACCGTTTTTTTGATATTTCATTGTACTGTTCCGCCGACTGTAGGTGCATCATCAAAAGTTTCGCTCTCCTTGGAAGGGACTGTAGGTTCAGCATCAAAAGTTTCGCTCTCCTTGGAAGGGACTGTAGGTGCAGCATCAAAAGTTTCGCTCTCCTTGGAAGGGCTGGTGGAAGCGACATTGCTCTTCCCACTATCTAGCGCAGATTCTGTTGATGTTGCTGCATTCTTCTTTTTCTGTAGTGTGTGAGTGAAGAGTATCGCCATGACCACGATCCCGATGATGACAATAACTCGTATGTTTAGAAGCTTGCGTAAGATTCTCATTGTGTTCATTCAAAAAGCATATGCACGTACAAAATAAATTTATCAATCTCTTGTGAACGAGAGAGTTTCTTCAACCACATTTTTTCACGGTTATTGTGTTTCTTTTGGTCGATGCATTGTATCGCCGCCTCCATTCGATACAATCTTCTGATCATCGACCTCGTCTGCATCCCCGAAGAAGACCTCCTCGTCTTCAAATACTGAATATTTTTCGGAATCATCTCCTTCATGTTCATTGTTGATCCTCAACTTGGAGAGGGATGCGACGGGAAGGACAGAGTCCACCACACGCGTAAAGCATACGTGGGGCTGCGTCGGATCGTCATCAGATGCGAACTCATCATCGTCTGCCAACAACCGAGCTACCACGGAGATGCGGTTGTCTCCAATCTCAAATCGCTTGCCTAGGATTACGGCCGTGACGCTCTCGCCGTTCTTCACACCGTTCAGTTTCTCAAGAAGGTCTCCCTCGTGCTGGTCCTTGACAAGGATGGCATCCAATAGCGGGGTGAACTGGCCGTCTGACGCTTGTATCCCTGCTTGCGCAAAGAAAGCGAACATGTTGCTGTCGGACACACGCAACGTTATCTTGAGCCCTACCGGAGGGTTGCATACCAACGCGTTGTACTCCACACTGAATATGACGTCACCATTCATGGACGCGCACTCGAGACGTGCGGCAGAGATGCTGTGAATCGATGTAGAGTTAGCGAGGATGTATCCGTGTCTGGTGCACACACCCTCGACCTTCCTGCGCAGCTCCGCCTGGACGTGGACGTCGATGTCGCTCCCTAGGCAGTGTGGGCGTATCAGAAGGTTGTCCGACAGAACGCTAGGGACGACCAGGATCGCATTCTCATCGGAGGCAGCATCGCCAACCATATCGGAAAGTAGTGATGAAGGTATTTAACAAGCAATCTTTACACTATTCATGAAAAATACGAGTATAAAAACAAGCTGCCTCAATACATTGTACACTACAACATCTAGCGATTTTGTTAGTCATTTTCAATCCGATTTATAATGCCGCGCACGGTGGGTGAAACGCGAACTATCCCGGTGGACAGTGCTGTATGGGTAGATCTTGTCATTCGGAACAAGACGCATCCCGATGCAGGGATGATGAACAATACCGATCCTACTATCGTGCAGTCTCATCAACAATTCATGCCTTGCGTCTTTTGCAATAGTCGACACATTGCTTTGCTCGATGGTATGGTGACGTGCCAGGAATGCCACAGCGTTGTGGACCGCATTATCGACTACGGTGCTGAGTGGCGGTTCTTCGGCACCGTCTCGGACGGAGGGGGGGTAGGAACCGGTCGTAACATGACGCGTTGCTGTCCGCCTTCGAACAGTCTTATCCCAACTCTCGGTAGCGTCATCGGGGCCGGGGCACATAGCTCTACCCCGTCAACTACGACCTTAGCAATGGGTGGCAGGGCCAAGCAGCGGTCGTGCACGGATATCCAACGGTACCATTTTTGGAACTCGATGACGTACAAGGAGCGGACGCTGTGTTCGGTATTCGAGCAGCTGGCAGCAATCGCTTTGAGGAACGGCATCCCTCAGATCATTCTAGAAGAGGCCAAGGGGGTGTACAAGAAGGCTTCCTCTGTCAAGGTGACGCGTGGTGACAACCGAAAGGCTATTATCACATGTTCGATGTACATGGCGTGCAAGCTAAACCATGTTCCGCGAAGCTGCAAGGAGATTGGTGAACTTTTCGGCGTGAGCAGCAAAATTGTTATTCGTGGATGCAAGTTGATCGAGAGTCGTGTAGACGACCTGGAGGTGTCAACGTCGCGTCCTGAGGACTACATCCGACGGTTCAGTTCTAAATTGCAAATGGACGAGATAGAGCGAGCCTTCACGCAACACATAGTGGACAATATCGTTGAGTCCGATCTGGTATGTGATTTCATGCCCACGAGTGTTGCGGCTGGCGCTTTGTACATGACCAACTTGGAACTAAACGTCGGACTCTCGCGTGCGGACATTGCTCAAGCATGCTACTTGTCAGTGTCGACTATGCTTAAGTGCTACAAGCGTCTTCACCAACATCGCGACATAATCCTCCAAGGCATCGATGGACCACTTCCAGGAACATCCTGATGCTTACACTCCACCAAGTCTTTGGGAGAGAGCGACCTCTCGCGTTTCGCCGAGAAGTTCCTCGAAAACCCCACCCCACCCCCCTGATACTGATATGGGGACACAGACGGTTGAACGGTTTACCAAAGAGGCTACACGGAATATCTTCGAGAACCTCTTCAACCTGCTGCACCCCCCAACGTTGCCCAAAAGCAACGATCTGCAGTCTGGATGATTATAAGGTGTCACACTTGATTTGAGAACAACTGTAATAAGAGGAACAACATGGCGATGCCCATAAGTAACAGAATTCTCCATAGCTCCACTGGTTTGTTGTAGAGTTGTATTAAGATGAATATGATCATTGGGACGATAATTAGGAGTATAAAAACGCCTACGCATATGATCAACACTCTTGCAAGTCTGCTTCTTTCGTAAAAGAACCGAACAGTTGACCTTGATGTGTGCGCAACGGTGTCTCTCGCCGAAACCTTGAAGTATTCTTTGCTGTTCATGACGAATTTCCACTCGTACTCGTCAAGGTCTTTCTGATCTGCAAAAAGTTTACTGACGGCATCGTCTAAATTCAAATTCGGTACCACCGAATTCTTCAGGTTACTCAGTAAATTGTTAAAGGATTTTTGTACTTTCTTCGGTACCAATAAGTACAGGAAAATTACTACAAGAGACGTTTCCCCAGCGTACAACGACATGGTGATAAATGACAATGTAATGTAACTTTAAATTGAAGCATTCTAAAAAATGGTTGTATTTTTCCAAGGCGTCCGCGTCAAATACCAATGGATTTAAAACGTGATAAATTGTATGTTGTTTCATCATACACGAAGTCCTTTCGTTATTTATTTATGATGGCTCTTCCCCTCCAGACACAGAGTGACTGTTCCTCCGATTCAAACCACACCAATCACAACGACTCGCAAGATTCTTTGAATCAATCAGATGCCGACATCCCTCATGTACATCAATCAGATACCGACATCCCTCATGTAGACGCACATTTCGGCGACCCGTTGGTGATGGACGAAATTATGTACGTCGCACTCCCTGTCGGCGAACTAACAGGACAAGTCAAGTGGTTCAATGATCGCTTGGGATACGGCTTTTGCACTGTCATCAACGACAGCGTGCACAAGGGGCGCGATATTTTCGTGCACCACAGCGGCATCCGTCCTCTGACGAGCAACTACAAGACCCTGCGGAAAGGAGAATATATAAACTTTAACGTGATGAACGGTCACAATGGTATGCAAGCCGTCGACGTTACAGGAATTTGCGGAGGCCCGCTAATGTGCGACGTCGTTCCAGTGAAGACCCGGGTCTCAGAATCCATGTACGGATCTCATCATGTAAATGTACTCTGATTAAAAAACTGGTTGTTTAATAAAATGCCATCATCCAGTTTTAAAGGAAACGCCTCTACAAAAAAAATATCTACCGGAAAACTCGCTGCAGGACGATCGTATGCAGAACAAAATGAAGTCTCAGTTATTGCTGGTAAAACCGATGATGTCAAGACCGCTTCCAGAAAGGGCTCTGCTTGCAAGACCGTTGGTGGAAAGGGCTCTGCTGGTAAGGCCTCTCCTGGAAATGCTGATGTTGGAAAGGCCGTTTCTAGAAAGGTCTCTGTTGGAAAGGCCGTTGGTGACCAGGTAGGTGTTGGAAAGGCCGTTGTTGGAAAGGCCGTTTCTGGAAAGGTCTCTGTTGGAAAGGCCGTTGTTGGAAAGGCCGTTTCTGGAAAGGTCTCTGTTGGAAAGGCCGTTGTTGGAAAGGCCGTTTCTGGAAAGGTCTCTGTTGGAAAGGCCGGTGGTGAACAGGTAGGTGGTGGCAAGGCCGCTGGTGGCAAGGCCGCTGGTGGCAAGGTTTTATCATGTTCAGAAGAGTTAAAACAGCTTCGTGCTGAAGTTAAGCTTTAAATGCTCGCGAAGCGAAGATCATAGAATCTTACAAAGAGCGCGTAGCTGATATGAAGAAACAGGTTCAGGAACGGTTCAAAGAGTTGGAGGATGGAACCAAACAACAATTGCAAAAATCGAATGCCAATTCTGACCAACAGTCAAGTATCATGGACTACTTGAAGGCCGGTTTCTTCACTGCTTTGGGTGTTATAGCTGCTTTTGCAGTTGTGGATCTCATCGCAGGTGCATTTGGAGGTGGAGATAATAGCGGGGGTAACGATGACTCCCCTAAGGAAAACGATGCTGCTGCTGACGATGCTGTTGCTGATGATGAAGAGGACGTGTTTGGGGACAATGATGATGATATATTTGCAGATAATGATAATGATATTGGAGGGAATGTTGGTTTTTTTAATGAGGGGGGGGGGAACAATGATTGGGGTGACTTTTAATGCGTATTTAAATTTGTAGATTATTCTACACTAAAATACATGTACATGTCATGATTTTGTTTGTGATCATATTTATTACGTTGTTATTTATCTTGATTTTCTCTGCGCAGGTAAAATTTCATTCCAATCCTGTACTTAGACCCGAAATTGTCCAGACATCTGTAGATAGTGCGGCTGCTGGGGACCTTTTGATTAATGAAAAAAACCCTGTACTCCTCACACGCGGCAATGTTTCAGGGATGCAAAAAGTTCGATCTCTTCTCCGTTTCTCATATGTTCGTGCGGGACCTACACAACTGTTATCGTCTGCTAGCGGAGTTACAAATGACGCTAGATACCTTGTGACGTGGACAGAATCTTCATCGGTGCCTGCAGAAGTAGACATTGTTCATCCGCATATGCAGAAAACTCCATTTCGAGTGCGATTGAACGAGGGTGAGGTGCTTGTCCTGCCTCCCAAGTGGAGGTTGGAAATTATAGGGAATTCTGTAAATGTGTACTCTTTGCGATTTTACGACATGTACAGTTTTGTCCGTACGTGGTTCGAAAAATAATACGGGCCATCGTCTCCATTTGTATTGAGACTTTCAAATGTCCCTGTATGTCGTGTCGTCCGGGACTCGTCGTACTTATCAAGAGTCGAAGTTGTTTTCAATAATTGTACGCTTCGCATTCGGCTTTCAGAGCTGACCATGAAGTTTGCAAGTCTTTCTCATATGTATTGCATATTTTGAGCGCGGGCTGCCTATCGTAATTTTTCATATCGATGGTGTTGTCTTTCCCGGGCATGGAGATGTACCCTACAGTGCCGTCTGCCGTGTACTGTCGACGACACTTCCGTTCTCCCGAACCATCTTCTTCGAGCGTCCAATAGTCCGGGCATGTCGATACGTTCATGAGTCGACGTGTGTCGAACGCGGTTGCCATCATTTTCTTCATTCTCTTCTCGTACCTCCAGACGGCCAGTAGTGAAACTATTGACAATGCGAAAAGACCAAAGAGGACCGTTGACAAGAATAACTTGTACTTGCTAACCTGTTCGATATACTTTTTGCTTTTGAACAAGGCCACAACAACAACCGCGAATAGGAGGCAGCATGTGGCGAAAATCAATGTGTTCATGTACAAGTTCTTTGGCTTTTTGTCATCATTCTCGTAAACCATAGTTGACCTCCTGCCTCTTTTTTGTATACACTTGTTCTAAATTTTTTTTGGGACACCCTGTACTGTAATTTGTCCCCCAAAATCCTCTTGTATGTGTTTATCTTCTACACTTCGCTCGACACTGCGTTCTGTAAAGAACCTGTCAGCTTGTAATCAATTGTGCGTCCTACCACAACTTCCAGTTTGCAATATTTCTTTGGCCTCGCAAGAATTCCGGGGCGGGTTGGGTACATTGTAAAGCAATTGTGGATGTTAATGGCTGCATTTAGGTCACGGTTTACAAACAACTTGCTGTTCTCCATGGTGGAACTGCACCATAGCAAGCCTCGAACAGTGCGCCCTTCTTGTCGGAATGCCACACTATGGAGGACGGTTGGTGCTGTCCTTGTGCCAGATCTTCGCGGTACGGAGTTCGTCAATGACGGCAACTCGCCCCTTGAAACGGTCTCTAAACGCATTGAACGCGCTCGATGTAGGAACAGAAAAGTTCACCCTTGCCACCAGGGGCAAACTGTAGAAGAACGTATGCGATGGAAATTTGTTCAACACCACCCTCCGGCCCTGGACCTCGTGAAGAAGCGTGCTAAGACGGTTCTTGCCACCGTAGCGCACAGGTTTAGAGAATAATGGGCGTACTGCCTCACGGCCGATTTTTTTAAATTTCTAATCAGGATTTAGAGCATCCTGAACGACTCGCTAGCTTGAGACATCAGCACCAAGGAATCACAATTCCGATCCATACCATGTTTAGCAACCAGGCAAAATCGGCCGGGAGGCAGGAACGCCCATTAATTGTAATTCAATATATGATTGAGATAATTGACCGGTATAGTGTATAACGATTAAAGGAGTTTCAGCAGAAGGGCTGGGGGGGGTCAGAATTTGTATGCAAAAAAAATTGATTCGGTTTTCGCCGGAGAGATGAACAACTACAGTTCCGCCACACACCCCACCCCCTTTCCGGAAGCTAAAACCTAAAATGTTCAAGCAGATGCTTAAACAGGTCTTTCGGTATTTGAGGCCTACCCCTACTACTTCACAGGTTGTGTACGACTTCTTCGACACCCTCGGCGACCTCACAGGCTTGGAATCATTCGGATACCACGTCTCCACAGGCTCCACGGGCTCCTCGGATTTCTTAGGCACCCCCGACGACCACCTCATAGGCTTGGAATCATTCGGGTACCACGTCTCCACGGGTGCACCAAATTGAACACCACCATTTTTTTTCAGGTACTTCTCGTCGGTCGGGTGGGGGGGTGGCTCCGACCGCGTGCGCTCGCTTGCCTGCTCGGCGGTCGGGTGGGGGAGCGAACAAGCAATGCAATTAAATGCAGATCAAGCGGCAGGCCGGATGTATGTTGGAGGTTCCTCCCAATGAAGGAAGTTATTTGCTGAGGTTGCTTGCATGTGGCAGCTTGGTGTTACCGCTGATGTATGTTCATTTTAGTATTCAGTTGACTGTAGGCAACTTTTGCACCTTTTTCCACGAAACGCGGAAGCGTTCAGGGGCGAAGATGACGAGCCCCGTACCGGACCAGTGACCTGACGAGCTGATGTCGTACTTGGTCTGCTTGATGTCGTCCCAAAAACGCTGCATGTGTTCGTTCAAGTGAATGTCGTCCACTATGAGGAGTCCGTCGAACTTCGCCTCCTCCAGGACCTTGAAGATATCGCGTTCCGATTTGCCCAGGTGGTCAATGTCGAGAATGACGAGGTCTGAGGTTCGCAGGTGGTCAGGGAGATCGCGCATGTAGTTCGGGCCGATCTCAAGACGTACGTTGGGGATGTGGATCGCGGTGGGAACTGACGGGTCTGAAGGTAGGGAAGATATAAGGTCGAAGCTTCGCACAGTCTTCTCGGTCGCTAAGGATAGCGCAGCGGCTGACAAACCTTGAAAGTGCCCGATATCGATGATAGTGGGACGTCGGACGGAACGCGCAACATGTGCGAGTAATCTGTAGTGCTCCTCTCCGGCAGAAAGTTCAAAGAACCTGAAATTGGATGACCACCGACATACTGAGTTCACACTGGAAAGGTCGATCGCGTTCAAATCCGTGGGATCGAGGACGATATCGATGATCTCTGATGCCATTATTATTTATCGTGACCACTTTAAAACCTTACAGTAAAGTGTGACACACCTTTTTATACTCTAAAAAACTGCAGATCGTTGACACAGTCAGATTTCGTGCAGCGTAGCATCGACTTTGTCGAGCTCACCTTGATTCGGACGTGCATTCCACCTGCGACTGTTGACAAGTGGATTGATGTGTAAAGCGTCTCGTGTGAAAAACGGGGCTGTTCACTGTTTTTTGGAGATCGATGACTGATTGTGTGATTATATCTCGTTGGTACTGCGTGAAATACGTAGCATCAATTGAACTTTTGATATTATGTAAAGCCGATATACTGTCCCGTAAGCTTTCTGTCCACGCATCAACACACATTTGCATTATTTCTGGCGTTGTCCTCATACAGTTGGAGACGCAATTTGTGGGACGCCCTACCCTACCTTAAAACCTTACAGTAAAGTGGGACACACTTTTTTATACTCTAAAAAACTGCAGATCGTTGACAATGTCAGGTGGAAATGCTTTGGTGTGAATCGAAAACGACGTGAATTTGTAAGCAAACATGTTGAGACGGACAAGGAAAACGTTTTTATTGTCAACTGTGTTGTTGATGGGCTACAAACAAATGATGGTGTTCCACTGCAATAAGGTTTACCGTACTCCAGAAAGCGGTTTCAATTTAGTATTCCGTCGAGTGTATCTTCCACACCTTGGCATAATATGCTGCAATATCGTCTATTACGGCCTCGAATGAAGAGAACTCCCCTGTGACAAACGGAGGAATATCCAACTCCTTCTCCACATCACATGTGAAAATGTAGAGGCCGGTGTCGGTGTCCACAAACACCTGGTGACTCCAGTAGCCCCGTCTAAACCCCATGACCAATGTGTAGTGGGCGCCATCCCACTCCCTAGAGTACCCCCCTGGTTGGCGGATGAACCAAGTGCGCAGGTACTCCTTGACATCCTCCAAAGTCTTCACGTCATTCTCATAAAAATTATACATCTCAGTTCCTTCGGGTGGCATGGCATCCTGTATTGCCTGAATGACCGGGTGAGTCGGTGGCATCTTGGTGTTACAGTCAGACCGGTCAATAATGTTACAGTATATTGAATTACAATTCTCTATGTACAACTTGGACAGACGGTCGATTGTTGTAAACATGTTGTACACATTGCTGCCCGTACGTCCATCCTCACACATGCCGCGGCGGCTTGCGCAGACCCCCCGCGCGTCTTGAACACGCACTCCTTTACTCTAATTTCTGGCCACGAAGTTGTTGGTAAAATCCTGAATATCTCTGTTGATATCCTGCTCTGTGGGCGGTTTGGTGACAGTTGTTGATGGCACCACTTTTGAATCGTTGCGCTTGACCATGTTGAAGACTCCTCTACAGCACGGTGTGCAAGTGCCGCAGCATGCCCAGAAGCATCCGCACAACGTGAATGGCATTATCATCGATGCAATGCATTGCACCAAGCAGGTCGCTGCGAACCTATCCTGTCCAGGCTTGGTTTTCAGGTCGAATGCACTGGCTGAGTACGGTTCGTATTTACCGCAGCAACCTCCGAAGCACATACAACATGGGATGCAGCAGATAGCATCCGCCGATAGAAAAGCACAAGCTTTGATAGTGCTTAGACAACTAACATCGTCCACTGAAGACTGTTTCTTGGCATCAGTAGCGATTAAGACTGACATGTTTTCTTCTGTAGAAAAAGTATCAAGTAGCTTTATACCTCCACATTTATAGAAAGCAACATATTTGCATGAAATCCTATCCTACTTACTTTGGAACATGACAAAAATAGCTATCGTTCACCTCCTCCACAAGATTGAACAACTCTTGGCGAATGGTTCTGTACCGGGCGGTTGCTTCATGCATTTTCACTAAATCTTTTTCATCTGTATATGTTGAAGGAGTAAACAAACGAATCCACATGTCATTATCAAACTCCGTAAACTTCTTACACAAAGGGTCGGCTTGTTCACCTGTCCCATCGTGGTAGAATGTATGCGCCATGTTAAAACCTTACAGTAAAGTGGGACACACATTTTTATACTTGGTGGAGTGTAAGCAAGCATGGAAGGTTCACATCGGGATCCCAAGTATTCCCCACTGTAATCTGGCCCAACTTTAAACGTCAGAGTCTTTCTTTCGGAACGCGAACCAACGACTTAAGAAACTGTACTGCTTCTCCTCAGGAGTCATCTTGTTCCCAAGCATTTCCCGCAATGCAGGCGGTGCGTTCAACAACTTCTGAGTTGCCGCCCCCCCCCGCGTGACCTTGACCATGGTGTGATCCAACCCGCCTACAACCTTGTCAAACAGAGGTTCTATCATACCGGTTGAGTAGCGCCCCAGACCGCTTGTCTTAAGCTCTGCTGAAGTCAGTGGTCGCATTCCTACCTCGCCCATCGCGCGCACAAGCTCCTTGTAGTCCATGAGGAACTCGGGAATATCCTGTCCGATGCTCTCTACGAACACGTCCACCTGTCTCCCGTACTTGTTCTTGGCGGACGCAGCGGCGTACCGCTTTGTAATCCTCCAGAGAAGCGAGGATCCCCCGGATGAATCTCCAACTGAAGACCTTCCTTCCACGAATTCCCCCACATTTTTACTGGAGAGCGCTTCCGCGATAGCGTCGCCGTCTGGTGAAATGCCTACGAAGGTTCCACCCGGCCTTAGCACCGCGGCTACGTTGCGGCAGAGCCCGGAGAGACGCGCTGGGGACTCGAAGAAGTAATGGATTGCGAACATGCACGTCGCGAGGTCGAACGTGCCCTCCTTAGCGAAGTTCGCCATACTGCGTGCCGTGGCGTCCTCTTCCGTTTTGTCGTTGTTTCCGTGCAGCGCGGCGCTTACGATTAGGCGATCTGATTCAGGAATGGCTACTGATCCCTCCTCCCATTCTTTCCCGGTTTCGTAGATTGGAGTAGTGGCATCGAATGGGAAAAAAAGCATTTCCGGAACAATGGTGTGTTCTTCATTGTTCGCACTCAGCTTGCCCTTGGTCTGCAGAGCGCGTGCGTACGCGCCGTTGACCGGGTCTGTCAGATTGGACGAGAACTTGTCGATTCCAGCCACCTTGGACGCCCCTGCGCGTATCCACTTGTGCAGATCACCGGCCTTGCCCACGCCGAAGTCGAATATGCGCGGCGACGCGCCAGCGAAGCTCGATATCAAGTGCGCTTTCACATAGCTGTGAAACTTGCGCATGACCACCATGCCGCCCTCGTCTGTGCGCATGCGCGTGATGAAGTAGACAGACTTGACAAGTTCGGCGCGAGCGGATGCCTCGTCAAGGGTCTCCTCGCCGGTAATGATCGCCTCGTAAACAGGGTGCATGATCGTGCGCCACACGTTCATCGCTGTCTCGTAGTTGTTGGCTGTCACACGTCCAGTAGCCGCAGCGGATTCCGTCTTGTCGTAACGGATGCGCTTGGGCACCCAGTTCGCCGGAGAATGGCGAGAGGACTCGTTGCGGTAGGCGAATTCTACCACCATACCGTCGCTGATGAGGTCACCGTTTTCGCACTTCGAGTTCTCGGGGAGAATTGCAGTATGTAACGGAGGCATAGCAGGAGATGCTGCTGATGGCGGTTCCAAGAATGCGAACGGACGCGCCTGGTACCTCGTCTTGGATGGTAGTACCGCCTCTGTGTTTCTCACCTCGGAGGCTGAAGCCTCCAAGAACGAGCGCAGGTCGCGTGTGCCGTCATTTCCACCGACAGCGTCCGTGTTGTACCCAACCAACAGATCAACGCGTTGGCGTATTGGCGCCGTTTCATGATCCGCTAGCCTGGAATCCGCTGAAGTATCAGTAAACCTTACCAAGAAGTCGATGGTGCTGTCTTCTGGTGGCTTCCACTTGAGCACCTCTCGCCACGTTCGGATGCGGGAAAGCGAACTTGGGCGTTTGGCATCGTCGAATGTCCCTCCAACTGGAAGGTCAGCAGGGGTGAAGACCAGGCCGTCGATGTGGTACGGATACAAGCCTGAGTCACGACGCCGGAGGACAGCTGCCGCGTGCTGGAATATTGATGATGTATCGGTATCCTCAACGGAGAACATGAACGTCTTAACGAAGAAATTGTCATGGTAAACCCGCGAGAGCGTTGCGCGCCACCTCCAGTCTACAGGTCTCGTCTTCTTTGGATTTGGATTTTTTCTTTTTCTTCGTGTGAGCAGAAGCATCCACGAGCGGCAGATGTGCGACCGACTTGCCGTTGGCGACGTAGACGTCAAACACGGCGAATATAGGTGATGCCGAATCCCCTGTGTGGTCTACGACGTACTCTCCGTCGAGTAGACACTGTCTGTATTCCGTGGAGGCGCTGTATTTGGTAGCGAACGCATGCACACCGAGACGGTCGTCTAGCGTGAAGAGACGTCCTTCGTCATCCACAACCATGAGACGCCGCTCTCCGTCTGCCTTCTCCGTGACAGTGTACTTGTTATCAGTGATGGAAACTGCTCCAGGGATAGCTGACGCACCAGAAAGGAGGTTCGACATGTCCAGCGTTGCTGGTTTCGGGGCGACGAGACCATTCGGACGTCTACTAGGGTTGTTGGGGTGGTGTTGCGCACCGGCGTCGTCACCTAGCGCCAGTAGGCGCCAATACATCTCCATCACGCGATGCTTCTCGCTCAGAGAAAGCGCAACCTCAGAATCGTCGATCACCTTCAAAACGACCGAAAAACATTGCATCAATCCCCGAGCGATGGTATCATTCTCATTGGGGGCGGAGGCACCTGAAATGTCACCAGGCGCCGACGGACTAGATTTCACCAACTCTACCTCGAACTCGTACGTCTCTGCAGCGCCCAATACGTGTTGAGAGAACCACCCAGTGTAGTCCCGTTGCTGCTGATGATACATTCCTTGGCTAGAGTACATTCCTTGGGGAACCGCCGCAAAGCGGACTGCCGTGATGTCGAGCCGGAACATTGGAGTCATCTCGAAACTGAACCTCCGTTTCAAACGGAAGTTTATCACCTCGTACGGACTTGACAGGCCTGCGCTCTCGGTTCTTTCAGTTTCTTCGCGCAGATTAACGCGCATGGAGTACTCGGGAATGGTCACATATCCGATCAGTCGCTTTTCGGTGACCGTGACGGCGGTGGCGTTTGGGCGCCGCCCGAGGAGAGATTCGGCGAACGTCTCCATTGCCGAAATGCGCTCCTTCTCGTCGTCTGAATTAGGGGACAATGTCAGACGCGTCCTAATTTGTTGCGCACCATCTCGAGGGAAACTCCTCCCAGACCTCACGGACACGTCGAGCGTATCGGACACAGGCATGGCGGGATACCGGGTACGCATGAGATCGATCGCGCGCATGGCGATGCGCCTGTCAGGGACACGATAGTGCTGATGTCTAAGGTGGGTGGACGGATGCACGTAAGATGCCTCAAGTTCCGTTGCATGCCCGCCGCCAGAGGTGGGACGCTTACCGACGAGGGCAGACAAAGCATCCCAAGAGACCTTGTCGATCTTCATGATTGGAAGGTATTGTTGAACGTCATTTACACAAACCCCATTTATACTCTGTTACGGAAATTTTAAATTCCAGTAAAGGTAGTAACAGCATCAGCAGCAGCACAACATGAGCAGCAGCAGCACAGACAATGTGCACCTTCGAATGGTGGGAAACAACCCTGTCATACACACGGAGGCACCCACCTTCGGGATCGTTATGGACCCAGCTATCGCTACTCCAGGAAACGCAGCTCTCGCTCTCAGGCACGGAGACGACGTCTTCTTCACAGCAACCGAGGTCGCAGACGGCAAGCACAGCGCAGTACTGCGAGCGGGCGATCCTTCGCATCCGGATGTAGGCGCCACCCTTACGCTGGGTGTCCAATCGAACGACGCTCTTCGCATCTCACAGACGGACGTTCTCTTCCGAACCACCGCACACATGCAAAGCAACCTGATCGTGAGAGATAGTCTTGTTGTGCAGAACGGGGCGATAAGCGCTACAAACTTCGACAACCTCGTGGACGACTTCATAACCAACTCCCTCATACTCCCACCGACAGCCAACGCTCTAGCTACCGCGTATGTCACGCTCAGCAATCTCATCGTATCGAGGGTCGCATCCGCATCCACAGGCGGTGCCAACAATGAATCGTATTATGGGTCCATGATCCCCACCGGCTCCGAGACCATGCAAATGGGGTCCATCGCGTGCGCGGACGTCGTCGCAGGATCGCTCATGGCGTACACGTACTGCAACCTTCCTGTGGACTTCAGATGCGCGTACATGGACCAACCCCCGTCCGCGTACGCCCTCAACATGGCGTACGTGCAGCTCAGCAACTACGTGCAAACGAAGCTCGCGACTCTGAACACGACCCTATCCGTCATGGAAGGGTATGGTGGAAACACGAGCACTTCCAACAACAGCATCCAACTGCCCTCCGACGGCATGTGGCAGACGGACATGTGGCTCCAGAGCGCAGATGGAACAGACCGCATGTTATTCCACACCGGCGGGGGAACTGAGTTCCCCTCTCAGCGCTACACATGGCGGGCGCAGGAAGTGGGGGCTTCGTTCCTTGACATAGAGCCAGGCGTGGGGATGACGCTTCACGAGGGCACGCTGTTCGCACCCAGCGTTGACGTCGCAGGCCCGCTAAGCGTAGCAGGGAGCCTGGTGGTGTCGGGACCGGATGTAGACTTCAGACAAGTCGAGTGTCTACGCATCCCGACGGGCAACGTGGAGGCAGGCACGGTGTTCGCTAACCATTACTGCAACCTTCCAACGGCCTCTTCCGTGCAAAGGGGGGTTGTACAAATAGCGGCGTCGAGAAACCAACTTCTCGACGCGTACTCCTCGAACGTTGCAGTATCGGCATCCCTCTTTGCCGCAGTCAATTCGAATATTGACATTCGCGTGACCAACGCGACCGTACTGGTAACAGAGGCGTTGTACGCAGCCACGGAGGCGTACCAACGATCGATCAACGACACACAGAGTATCGTGCGAGACTACTACACGAACGAACCCGTCGAGTGCATCAAGATGACGAATCACGCCTCAAACGCAGGGGACGTCATGAGTCTGATGCTGATCAACGACACAGACGAGAGCGTCAAACTCGATATATACCCTGATGCGGCTGGATCCGAAGCATCGCTTGTGGCTACCAAAGGGTTAATGATACGCGGGTCAACTGCCGCGGAAATAGACATCGGATCGGTAGTTCGCGTGCGCACCGGTCCGGATGCGGCGAGAATCATACCCGAGGGTCCCGAGTTCGCCCTTACACCCGGATTCGAAGCGACGTCCTCGTCAACATATGCACCTGACAGTTGGTCTTCCCCCTACCAAGCGTTTTCTGATACCCCTCTCGCGACAAGCTGGATATCAAAGCTGGGCTCCTACACATCGGACTCTGGTGCGCCGACTAGCGAGTCCGCGTTCACGAACACTCTGTCGCTGGTGGGAGATGCCCCAATATCAGTGCATGGCGAGTGGGTGCAGCTGAATTTCCCTAGCGTGCTTTACGTGCACTCTGTGTTCATCGCGTGCTCTTCCATGAACTACATGCCGGACGACTTCGCGATTCTCGGGCTCCCGGAAGGGGATGCCGGTTGGCGCAATCTCTATTTCCGTGCGTCGCAGTCGCCCTTTTTAGGAAGAGGGGAAGGGATGTGGTACACGCTCCCTAGAGGTGCAGGTATCTTGCCTCTCGTCGCTGTAAGGTTGGTGGTAACGCGTATGGCATCTCGTGCCACGCTTCCCGGGGTCTTCTCGACATCCGTGCAGGTGGACCTAGTGCGTTTCCTAGCGTCAGAGTCGGTGCTTGCATCGGACCTTCTATTTTCAGTAGGAGATGAGGTGGCCCCGACACTGAGTGTGTCTCACGCGGGCTCGGTGGGGGTGAGGTTGGTTGGGACGCCATCGGCGGCCTTGCATGTTGGAAACGCGTTAGAGCCTCGCACAGTCGTCCTTTTTGATAATGATCCTTACCTTCCTAACGAGCACGAGTTTCGCGGGTTCGGGATCTCACCTGCGGCACTCACGATGCGTGTAGAGGGTCCCGAGGCCTCCTTCAGTTTTGAGGCGGGCAGATGCCTCTCCAATTCCGATGAGGTGGCGAGCATCTCCGGCTCGGACGGAACGCTCAGCACAGGAGGATCTCTACGTTTCGCTGGAGAATTCAGACACACGTCCTCGCAACACGCCTTTATCATCGATAACGGGGACTTCATGGCTGGCCCTCTGGTAATGCCAGACGCCCACCGGGACACGGTCCTGATCCGCGACTCCAACACTTACGTAACCATAGGAGGTCGTCTATCGTTCGTAAATAACTACGGAAGTAACGTGGACTTGGACTCTGCAAGCAACCTGGACTCCGTGAACAGAGAGGACTCGAACGCGCTTCTGGTACTCGACTGGAACACCGTGAGTTCGCCTTGCGGTCACGGGATGCTGGGCACACCCGAGGTTCCCTGGGCATCCATCGCCTGTAGGGATCAACTGTACTTACAAGACGGTCGTCTCCTCGGCACCGCCATCTCCGACCTGACGTGGAACGATGCATCGCTTCCGATGGTCGACCGCAATCACGGCCTGCCATGGGCGGACGTGCATGCGGGGCATAGGTGCCATCACATAGGTTCATCCTCGACGCGATTGGTGAAGGATGAAGCGAGCAGCCTTTTCAATCTACACTTACCAGGAGAAGTCACGCTCGCGATAGGCGGCGCGGACGCCGTCCTCGGGTACTCCCTTTCTTCCTCGTCATCGCGGCACTTCGTCGTAGACATCCTCGTCGCGGCCAGCGGTGCGATCCGGGTCGCTGTATTGCCTGGAGACATCTGGACGTGGGAGGAGGACCCGAGAACGGAGGCCGCCGTCACCCTCTGGCGAGTGCAGTTGGCGGACAAGTCCCCCTACGTAGAAAGCATGGAGGCCGTACTGGAGGTGGTGGTCGCTGATGACGGAGGGGGCTCCATCATCGAGGGTAGCGAGGGCGGAGGGATCTGGGAGACGGACCCCGATCACCTTGTGCTGATGTTCAAAACAAGAGGAGGGTACTACGGAGAAGGCCAAGTCCGATGGAAGAAAACTGGCGCCGCACACCCGTTTACTCTGATCCCTCCAGCGAACACTTCTCTTCATACAAGCGTCGTTCTCTCGATATCTTTCGATGAGGTCAGTTGGGGGCGCGCTCTCGGTACCGCCTCCGCTGCATACATGGACATCAGGGTTGCCTGTTCGTCCGATTTGTTCGCGTTGAGCATCCAGGCAAGTGGATCCGTTTGGGTCAGAGACTGCGTCAATGCGTCAGCTTTGGTGGTCGACGACGTCTCCCTTTCCGGTGACGGGGGCGTCGTATGGGCTGTTTTGCCTGCTGGGGCAAGCGATATCGTATGGTCGAGGAAAGTGGGTGCTGCTTTATCCGTCGATTGCCTATTCGACGAAGAAGATGAGTCGCTTATTGTGGCCCTGCATTTCGGTACGTTTTCCACACATTTCGAGATGGTGACGTTTGACCAGTCTTTGTCCTCATCGGTCGTAGCACTTCCCGCGTCTGGGGAGAACGTGGTGGTAGCATCCCAGTCCTCCCCGAGGACACCTGGCAACGCGCTCATGTTCAGAGGTATGTGCAACGCCGTGCTCGGAACGTACTCGGATGTGCGCCTTGCAAGTTCGCTACTCCTGTCGATTCGTGGTGATTCATCCTTTCCTGGGCTAGTGTGGCTTGCGGGATCCGATCAATTGGAGGTACCTGAGAACGCTGTTGCAGTGATCGGTTGCGATAATAACAGAAGTACTTGTACTTCAGCTTGGATGAATGTCGTGTCCCTGCACAACTGTTCGTTGGACAGAGCGATCATAGCGGCGGGCATCGCTGATTCTGGGTTGTTCATGTTGATGGTATCTATTAATGATATTGTAGATCCACGTGCTGTACGGATAGGATGCAGTAGCAGCAGCTACAGCGGCAATCGTTCATTTTCTATCGAACACTTATGTTCCGGTACCGGTGGTGGGGGTGTTCTGGCGTTGCAGCTTCCAGGTCATTCGTCTTCTCTCAAGCTCCCTGGTGCGGCGATGGAGGCGCTCGGTGGCGTGTACCTGTCCGGGAACCGGCAGGTTTTTTTCCCGTCTGTGGGGGGCGCGGGCCTTGTGTTGGCAGCTCCGGACGCGGACGTTGGAATCGTGGCCTCGGGAGATGTCCACATTCAGAGCACTTTGGGGAGAGTGCGAATTTCCTCTGATATCGTGGCCGAGAGGGATTGTCGCTTGTTGGGAAGTGCTTGTTTCCTGGGTCCCACCTCGTTCGAGGCGCCCTCCGCTTTCAACGAGGAACTTGTAGTGGATGGCGACTTGTTTGTGAACCGGTCGATGTCGGTACGTGGTTCGGTATTTTTAGATGGCCCCGTCTCCATGGCACCTTTGGGTCCACCCGTCCGGCTTTCAGACAACGCGCTGACCGAGGTCGGTCAGATTGTTTTCAGGGATGACGGGCGCGGCTTCTCTCTGGTCGGAGGGACTTATGCGGACGAGGAGGACCCGCGTCTATTGTTTAAGGCTTATCGCATCCGGACACAGCCCAGCGGTACTACGGGCGTGCGCAGATGGGCGAGGTCGGTGGGGGGCAGAGTCTGGTGGACGCGGCGTGGGTGTACGCAGACGGTATGGAGACGCGCGACCGCACCGTTGGGACGTTCCTGCGTTTGTCCGAGTCTATAAAGTTGCACGCTGGCCAGAAGTTAAGGGCTAGCGTGGACGCTTCTGGGGGGGTGCTTGTGCTTGCCAACGACGGTGATTCGCGTTTCCCACTGACCGTCAGTGGAGATGCACCGTCGGACCTCGTGCAGGCGGCGTTTGGATCCTCTATATCGAGGCCGCCTGTAGCTCCGTTGCCGAGTTACACGGGAATGCGTTTGGAGAGCGGGGGTGGGGACTTGGTGATTCTAGGTGGCGAGGGGGGTGGCGTGATGCAGGTGTCCGACGTTGGCGTCGCCTTGGATCTGAACCCTGCTGGCGGGCTTGTGCGTGTGAACGGTGTGCCGATTCAGTCCACGTCGGACGGGCGCCAGAAGACGAATCGCTCGGATCTTTTGGGTACCTCGTCTGCGGACATTTTGAGTAGGCTGCGTCCGTGCACGTACACCCACCGTGGAGTGGTGGAGGCGGGGTTCATAGCACAGGAGGTGTTCTGCGAGGTCCCAGAGATGCGTCACCTCATCTCACTCCCTAGAGACTTTGAGATCGATGAAGACAACACGCTTGGCAATGCGCCGGTCGGGTCAGTGGGTTTGAACTATGTGGGCATTATCGCGTACCTAGTGAGCGTGATGCAGGAGCAAGCAGAAAAGATCGAGGACCTCCAGGCGCAGATCTCACACGGCGTTGTTGTCCCCGGACGTGAGTCTCGAGAGATTGGAAAGCGATCGAATTGAGGGGCTCAAGCAGCTGAATGTGGGATGAATGCTCTTGGGCGTTCATTCGGGGCGGAAAAAATTGTACTGTACCTTGTACTGTACCGAAATCATGGTTGAGCACTTGAAAACAGTAGGTGAGAGGATCGAACACCTGATAAATGAGATGGTTTCTTTGTACGAAGAGACAAGAGTGGAGTATTTCAAAGCCCAGGCATCAGCATGGTCCCAATGGGTGTGAATGTTACACTCAGACCGGTGAATGTTACAGTATATTGACCGTCCTCCAGAGTGTGCAGTCCGAAAAAAAAGGGCGCACGGTTCGAGGCTTGCTATGGTGCAGTTCCACCATGGAGAACAGCAAGTTGTTTGTAAACCGTGACCTAAATGCAGCCATTAACATCCACAATTGCTTTACAATGTACCCAACCCGCCCCGGAATTCTTGCGAGGCCAAAGAAATATTGCAAACTGGAAGTTGTGGTAGGACGCACAATTGATTACAACTGACAGGTTCTTTACAGAACGCAGTGTCGAGCGAAGTGTAGAAGATAAACACATACAAGAGGATTTTGGGGGACTCGGCATATTATGTAACATAATTCCCTTGTCCGAGTGTACTGGATAGCAAGCGCCGAGAATGGCAGATTACATGCCCTGGGGATGCTCAGGGTGTGTGGCATTCACTACAGTCGGCGGAACAGTAAAATTAAACATAAAAAAACGGGGACCTTGGGAGATAATGGCACAATCCAGATTTTTTTTTCAAAACTACCTTTAAAGAGATGATGATCAAGTTTTCAGAAGTATATATTAGTTCTGAAGCAACTTCTAATATTGTGCACGCCCCCTACCCTCCTCTGTCGGGTATCAGAGCAGCTTCAGGCACTTCAGGACTTCCAACCATATCTTTCTCTAACGCTACTGACACCGGTTTGTTCAATCCAAGTGTGGGGACGCTAGGTGTGGTTGCCGGGGGAGCAGAGCTGGTGCGCGTTTCCAACACCGTGAGTGTGATGGGAGATCTCTTGGTGTCCTCGAACATTATTCCTTCCACAAACGCTACGCAGTACATAGGGTCATCGACCATGCACTTCAAGGAGGCGTGGATCGACACGCTGCACATATCCTCGAACACATTGTACATCGGGGACACACCCGTGCTCGGAACGGATGACCAGACAGTGGCCATCCGCGCGGACCCTGGTCAAGGCATCTCGATTACGACCACCGGCGTGGGCGAGACCTCTTTGGTATCCGAAAGCGGCGTCAACGTGGTGTCCGGCGGAGGAGTGAACATGCAGGTCACCGGACTCAATAAGGTTGTGGACATCCAGTCGAGCGGTGCCGGTGGCACCGTGCAATTCGGTGCGACCAAGGAGGTGGTCATTACCGCGCCCCTCACCACGGTCTCAAACAACCTGAACGTGAGCGGAAACCTGACCGTCAGCGGGTCCAATTTCACCGTGAACACCCAGACCGTAACTGTAGAGGATAACATTATGTTGCTCAACTCCGGCGAGGTCGGACCCGGTGTCGTAAAGGGCGAGGCAGGTATCACCATAGACAGGGGAGACGAGCTGGACTACCAGCTCCTCTTTAGGGAGTCCGACGACAAGTTCGTCATGGGCCTTCAAGGTTTCCTTGTCCCAATCGCCACCGAGACCTTCGCGGCAAACGCTGGTAACATATCTACAGGCGTTCTTGGAGTGACCATGGGCGGCACCGGTGTCTCAGCGAGCACCGGAACCGGGAGCAACGTGTTGAGCGATAATGCTACGATGAGCAACCTGAACATCGTAGGAGGGATATACCAGAACGGAGTACCATTTAAGGTGGGTGTGGGCTTTGATGACGGAACAGTTGGGTTTCCTTCCATTACATTCAATTCGGATGCAAACACCGGTTTGTACAGAGTTGGTGCGGACACAATTGGGATCAGCACCGGGGGGGTGTCGCGTGTAACTATTTTGGATAACGGAAACGTTGGTTTTGGTACAAACGCACCCGAAGCCAGATTGCATGTTGTGGGCGATGGATATTTCAATGGCAACGTGATCGCCACCAGCAACATCATCGGTTTCAGCACAATGGAGTCCGATTCTAACGTCAAGCACCACTTCGAGCCCATCACGGACGCACTGGACAAGATCGACGCTATCGGCGCGTACACCTTCGAGTACCGTGGCGACGATAGCCGCAAGAGGCACGCCGGAGTCATCGCGCAGCAGGTGCAACGAGTCCTTCCGGAAGTCGTAGACGTGCACCCTCTTAAGGACACTCTCACGGTCGCTTACGGCAACTTGTCATCGTTGCTTCTGGCGGGAGTCCAGGAACTTCGCGACGAAGTGAACAACCTAAAAGAGGAACTCAAGGAAATCCGTGAATCGCTCGCCCCACAAACTTAGGGGTAAGGTTGTACAATAAACGTAAAGGCGCACAAGAGAAGCACAGGAGGGGTGGCTTCGCCACTTCCCTTGTCGATTCTCAAAAATCGATCGAGCGGTACCCAGAGGTACGAGGACTGCGATTCTCTCCAGAAACATGCATTTACTCGGACCGGGATCGCTCTTCTGCTCTCACAATCGCAAGGCTGCACTGCATGGAATTGATGGGTCTAGGACGACCTCTTCCATTTGCCCACAGCAGCTCTGTTGTTGTTGATGAATAAAAACTCGTATTGTTGTAGACACCACTCGGTCCCCCTCCGGTGGTCGCGACAACATTAGGTTACACCGCAAGGTGTGCCGTACACGAAGCGGTTTCATTTAAGTATTCCGTTGACTGTATCAAGATGTCTCCAAAAACGTTTGGACGCTACACACGCAGACTTGGCTACACACGCAAGCGCGCATACAAAACTGTTCGACACAAGAATGACCACAAATCTTCTGTCGAAAGTTTTTGTAAAGAGTATCTGGCCGTTCCGACATCGGATTTGATAGGCATTGATGAGGCGGGTTTTTACATCGGTGACACTTGTCGCAGAGGGTATTGCCAACGCGGCAAACGTTTAAATATCCAAATTTCTCGGACATTGCGAATGTCCAAATTGACGCTAATCGCTGCCGTTTCTGTCAAAGGTATCGTTCATTACAAGATCCTTGATCACAATTGCAAGAAAGTCGACTTTGTACAGTTTGTATCATAGTTACATGTAAAGCAGGGTACTGTCGCTGTCCTTGACAATATCCAGTTCCATCATTCAAAGGAGACGATCTCTGCGTTCGATTCTGTAGGAATACGCCCGCTCTTTGTACCTCCTTACAGTCCAGAGTTCAACGCTATTGAGAATGTGTTCAGTTTGCTCAAGCGAAAATATCGCTGCGCGTGCCCAATAATTCCAGATGTAGCAGAATTATTTGATTACAGGAACGCTTTGAAAATGATTATTGATGCGCACGATGTAAGCCAACACGTTGACTTGTCAGGCTACTTTGATCATGTAACTTCTGTGTATGTACAGGCCTTGAATGTTTTGTATCAATCTCCTGAAGACAGTATCTGTATTGACAAGATCGGTTACAAAGCTTGAATTGGTCAAATCCCCAAAATAAAAGGTGTCCCACAATCAAATGTCCCTAGCTGTATGTTTACTTATTTTCGGAAAGCAAACGAGTCAACTGTTGCTTCCTTTTGGGCTTTGTGAATGTCGCGTGGCCACAACGTACATCCGATCGTCGTCAAATTGAAACTGTACCGTCCCACGATATTTGAATCGTGTACCTCACCCTCCTCGTATTCGGATCCGGGGAGAATGACTCTGCACAATTTGGGGAACTCGAGATCCCCGTTGGGACATGATACACGAGGTCCGAACCGTAATTGTGACACACCCTCTCCCCATCCATCAGTCAGCTGCCCCTTAACGTAATTCAACAACTTGACATCGTCCACATCCATCCTCGAGGGCCTCCAATCGTCCGGCATTTTGTTTTTCCCAAAAGAAAACATTCCTCCTCCTCCTCGTTGGTGTTTCTTCCGAGTCTTCGAAAAGCTCAAGACGATCTCGACGAACATGAACCCGTTCGCGACAGGTTTTAAACGGGCGTGCTTGAAATCGACCGGCCACATACCCATCGAGTTCAGCAGAGGGACCTCTTCGATCAGATGCTCGAAACCGAACGATTTCCATCGTTTTTTTATGGACGCGATCGCTTCTCTCGGAACGGGGGTGGGTGTGGACAATCCCAGGTTGACGTCAGGACGGTGACATTGCACGTCGTCCAACACGGCGGGGAAAGTCAGCGTAATCATTGGCACACACGATCAGAATCTAAAATACGAAGATTTTAAAAAATCACTGACGTGTTGTCGCGTTTCTCTTCTGCACTCGAAGGTTGCAACAAAATGTCCGGTCCGACTTTTCTGAGAAAAATCCTTTCGGAGAAAAAAACATTTCGGAGAGCATGACAAATAATGAATGGGACGCTTCGCTGAAATTTTCGCCGTGTTCATCATCGTGATCATCATTGTAGGGTACCTCCGCGGATTCTACAGCGAGGTCTTGTTCGTGAGCTCGGACGTCGACGGTCGCGAATACCTGATGCGTCGGCTGCCCGACCGCCAGAACGCGGCGAACCTCATGGCGCGCATCAACACGAATCTTAACAAGCTGGTTCAGCATCTCGTGGCCAAGTACCCGAAAAACACGGTCGTGCGCCAGCTGTACGATAACTACAACCCAGACGCTCTCTCGGAGGGCGGGGCGGAACTTGGGTACACATCGTACTCTGTAAACAAGGGTGAGAAGATCGTATTGTGTCTGCGTCAGCGTGACCACGAGCTAGTTGAGGAGAACATCCTCATGTATGTCGCGATCCACGAGCTGGGTCACCTCGCGACGGACGAGGTGGGACACACGCCCAAGTTCTGGTCGAACTTCAAGTGGATCCTGGGCGAGGCGATGTCTATCGGGCTCTACACCAAGGTCGACTTTGACAACGAGCCAAAAAAGTATTGCGGGATCAACATCACCTCATCCATCGTTTGATGGTTTACAGCGTTCTTGTCTACAAAAAATATACATCGAAAAATAATGAGTCATCCGGGGTACGCGCATGCATTGTACACGGTCCTGTGTGTCACCTTCCTGATCGCGTGGATTTCCACTTACATATTGAGGTCGAAGACAAGCATCAAAGAAGAGTTGACCTTGGAGAACGTAGGGACCACGTACGCCGGTTTAAGGAATGACCTTGGGTTCTCGATGATAGAGTCTCTCATAATGTTAGCGATCGGGGCGATCGTTCTGGCAATAATGCACTCGTTTGTCTTCCCAACGCTCGTAGGAAACGATAACGAGGCCATATTTTTCTGCGGTTTGAATCTCATGTACCCGCATTTCAAGTTGTGCATCTCGCACTTCATCCGCAAGATCTATGATGCTTTGATACTATTGGGGATGTGGTGCATGCCCATACTAATGTACACAGTCCCAATGGATAAGTTTGTCATCTGCATGCTCTGGAGCAGCCTCTTTATCGTCATTGCGTCTTTCGCGAGTAGCTGATGGACCGGTCGTTGAAGAGCCAGTTCGCAAAGGCGCCCTGGTCGTTGGGGGCGGCGACAGTGTAAAACTGACGGAAGCCGGAATTACGTTTGAACACATCGTGTGGCTCCTGCCATTTATCGCCGTGGAAGAGTTTGTCAACTCGCTTTCGGACCGACGGACGCGTGATGTCGCAAGGGGGACGCGTCCCTCCCACCAGCACTGCGCCCATGTCACCGATTGCAGGATTCATGAACGGGTTCTCTTTCGTGGGCGCGCGACAGAGCCTCGCCGTCTCGGGGTCACGTTCGAGACCCTCGTTGCGCATCATCTCGATCGTGTTCGTTCGCTGGCCAACGTCAAAACGGTGGACCGCGGCGGTCAGCGCACCTGTCAAAACAGGAATTAGCAGCGCCTTGGGGGAGGCACAGAAAATGCACACGGCGATGCCGTAGTATATGGAGAATCTGAACAGTGCGTTCAGCTGCTCTGTGAGGAGCATCCCTGGAAGGGGTACGAAACTGTAGAGTGCTTCCGTCGTGCCCATGAAACTGCGTAGGTCATCGTGCCATATGGTTGTGGTTGCCGCCGCATTGTCGTTCATGTTGATATAGCAACTAAACTGCTTTACATGTACTTGACAAAATTACTTGGGGACCCCATACTTGACGGGGCAGCTCGGGAACTGCTTGGCGATGGCCATGGCGACACTGGCGGTGCTCTGGGGTGTATGGAGAGCCTCGCCAAGTACGACATTTAGTGTATCGGTTTCGGTTTGGCTTAACTCGACGTTCGAGACGCCTGGAATGGCCCTTACCATGTCCATCTTCTCATCCGTCATTGCGTCACACAATGTAATTGAGATAGTGATAGAGGAGGTCATTTTCAGTTCGTACAATTGTTTTCAAAATAAAATGGGATTGTTTTTAATCAGTAGTGAGTGTACGCGGCGGAGCCTCCTCCATGACGACGGTACCGCATCCCCATTCCCAACTTTACGAATGTCTCTAGAATGAATATGAGCATGACGCCTGCTAACACAAACATTGCGAGCTCCATCAACGCTTGTCTAGGCTTCGGGGACGTGTCCATTTGTGGATGAAAGAATCCTTCGACTGGATTTTTACTGCTTTTAGGCAGGCGAGCGGATGTTATTGGGGTGGTGGTGGGCGGCTCATTGTATGAATCTGAATCGTTGGCATCGTCATTAGGATGATCATTGTCCGATTCGGAGTCAGGATCATCATTGTCGTATTCGGTATTATTGTATTTAGGATGCTCTTCAATCTTTTCTTCTTCTTCTTCTTCGGCATGAGATTTTCGATACTCTGTGTCTCGTTGGTAAATGTCCATGATGTCGTCGAATGAGGAATTGAACCCCTGTGTGTACATGTCGCACAACGGACTAGGGTTCTTGTCAAAGACGCACGCGTACGACGGCGTCTTTGATTTCGCAATTGATTCCGCATCCTTTTTCTTCTTCTTCGGAAAGCTGCTCTGTCGTCTTCTTTGTTTTGTAGTTTTTGGTTCCCGGAGCTCGCTGTCCGTGAAGACACGGTCGTGGTTGTTATTCCAAACCTCGTTCAGTGGGGCTCCAGTCAATATGTACGCGGACATGTATGCTTGTTGAATGGCTGGCTATTACATGTTCAAACATAACACTTTTTTTGGCACGCGACAAAACAGATCTCCATGCGCACTTTTTGACAAAAATATTGTGGTTTGAAGGAAAGAACACATCCGCATGGAGGCTGCGCTTCTCCTTATCGTCGCAGGCGCAGGGTACATGCTTTCAAAGAGACGCAACGAACCGGGAAGGGTGCCGCTAGCTGTCTCCCCGATGACATCATACACGATAAAGAGAGACCCGGCACATTCCGCAAATCATCATCATCATCAATGCCTATCTCGGTTGACGCGTCTGACGCGGAGGCGCGCGACCGACCATCCGTTCACGACCCGTACCACTGCACCCGCGTGCAAGATGTCTACGCACACGAAAAGGAGCTCCTCATGCAGAACACATTCAGCTCCTCAATGACTGGCGACCGCATGCCAGCGACGCACAGGCAAAACCCCACGGTCCCTTTCTCAGTGGGAGCGGCCTCAGGATCGGACCACAACCGCGGAACGGCGTGGAGAATTCAGTGGGCGAGAAAGGCTCCCAGAGACTTACATAAATAAGTGGGGGAAGCGCGAAATCAGCAACTCTTAAGGCGCCTACAGAGGCGAGAGTGGACGTCTGAGGCCGCCGGTTATAGGCACTGGGGGATCAGAGTACCGCGACGTCGTGCAGTTGCCACGCAATCGCGCTAACGAACTCCCTTTCGAACAGGTGCGTGTTCAACCATCCCGGAGGAGAGGAAAAGATGCGCCGAAATGGGGGGTGGTCTGACGAGCGCTAACAGTGGACGACATGCGCCTTCACGCGTCCAAAACAGAGCTTGCCTGGACAGATAGCCCGGGTCGTTCACATCTATGCTCCGAACGACCTAAGCACCAACCCATAAACACTAAGACGGCCCCCCCTCTCATCCGCGCGCAGAAGACCACCGAAGACTTTATGCGCACCGGTGGCGCGGCGGGTTCTCAGCCCCGGGTACGCAGATACGAGATGTCGACCGGCACCGAGCGTTGTGTGATGATGAAACGATGCGTTCGCGACCTGTGATAAAGGGTGCAGCTGCACCGGTGGGCGTTGTAAATGGAGGACCAGAGGAGGGTCCCAACGGAACCTCATCTTTCGAACCACCCCCCTGTGGGATGTCGCGAGGGCCTGCCACACGACGGTCAGAGCGTCACTGACTACGGTCGAAGCGGTAGGTCGGCCCCTGGCAACGCGCGAATGGAGACCGGGTCTCGCACGCGCCCTGGAACTCTCACTACTACGCGCCGTCAAGGCGTTGGTCGCGCCTTTGCAGGATGTGCTGCGCACGACGCGTAAGGGGTATACCATCGATTCGTCGCCTGTGGTAACCTTGTAGGATCTCACGGCTTTTCCAAGCTCACGTGTACGACTCGCAGATGTCGCGCGCACGACGCGCTCAAGGGTTCTCCCGATTCGGCGCCTGTGGTGAACCTTGTAGGATCTCAGGATTCCAAGCTAACGGTGTACGACTCGCAATGATGTCGCGCGAACACGCTCAAGGAGTTCTCCTCGATTCGGCGCCTGTGGTGAACCTTGTAGGATCTCACGGCGTTCCAAGCTCACGGTATGTACGACTCGCAGAATGTCACGCACACCGTAAGGAGAGTCCCTCGATTCGTCGCCTGTGGTGAACCTTGTAGGATCTCACGGCGTTCCAAGCTAACGGTGTACGACTCGCAGGATGTTCACGCGACGACGCTCAAGGATGTTCTCCTCGATTCGGCGCCTGTGGTGAACCTTGTAGGATCTCAACGGCGTTTCCAAGCTCACGGTGTACGACTCGCAGGATGTCACGCGAACGCGCTCAAGGAGTTCTCCTCGATTCGGCCCTGTGTGGTAGCTTGTAGGATCTCAACGGCGTTCCCAGCTCACGGTGTACGACTCGGCAGAT
>JACBWV010000946.1:0-21772 GCA_013435795.1 Chlamydomonas sp. ICE-L | reverse complement strand
TGAAATAATGCCGCAAAGATATTAAGCTGCTAGACGAATCCGAGGAGAACGTGCCTAGGTTAATTAGTTGTTGTGTACATTTTTTTTTATATTCGTAGATCCGATGGAGAGAAGAGCACAAAGGTACTCGTCGGTTTTGGTGATTGGAAAGTATGGGGGTGACACCAACTCTACAGTCGGCGAACAGTAAAATGAAACATATATCAGATGGAAATAAATAACGCACATCACCCGTTAGAAAATTGGCGTTAAGAATGGTCGCTGACTTGGTGTGTGTTAAACTTCTCGTGTTTACGAAAAAATTCGTTCGTTCTTATCTGTGGAAGGTGCGAAAAAACGGTTTGGTGTAAATCGAAAAAACGACGTTGAATTTGTAAGCAAACTTTTTGAGACGAACAAAGAGTTGTTGAAATTGTTTTATTGTCAACTCAATGCACAACCGCAAGTTTTCGATGTAAAATACGTAGCTCCTCCTTACTGAGACTCCTCAAAAAATATTTGTAGTGAACCACGGACCTGTACATGGTTTCAGGGGATATCACAGAGGTCCCAAAATTATTATTTGAGAACAAGTGTCTCGATCTCTTCTCGGGTATTGGGGGTAATGCATTGGCCCTACGTTCTATTTTAGATAGACCCATTCGCCCGAGATGTTCTCGAAGCCAACATGAAGCGCAAGAACATCGACAAGGCCCCCCATATTCGAGGACGTTACAACACTCAAGGCGGTAGACGTTCCGGAACTACCAGATGTCATCACTGCGTCGTTTCCGTGCCAGGACATCTCTTCCGCCGGGAAGGGCGCAGGCATCACAGGAGAACACTCGGGTCTGTACAAGCACATCTTCAGACTCGTCAAGGAGTTTCGCAGACACCGGAAACCATAGGATTTCTGTGATCGTGATGGAGAACTCGCCCATGATCAAAAATAGAGGGCTCGAAAAGATCGAGAGCGATCTGAGATCCCTCGGATTCCGGTTCCAATCCGTGTACAGAAAGGCGAGCGATTTCGGAGCTCGACACGAGAGGCGCAGGTGGTGCATGGTTGCTATCGACAAACAGTCAGATCTCGACCTCCCGTGTACTTATTTCCGACACAACTTCGATAACCTCGATAACATTCCGGTTCTTTGAAACGAGAAGGGAAAGCAAGGTACAGTCAGAGACAGAATTTGTGGGACACCCTTACCGGTGACCCTTGAACCCAATTGATTGGGTAGGTCAGCTAAAGGTTTTGTATCAAGGTCCCAATCCTTCGTGTCCTTCATCCCGTATTTCAGCATTTAAGCTGGCCCAGAGGATAACAATTGTAAGCTGCTAACTGACCCAGGTGGGTCGGTTGGTTGAGCGCCCACATTGCCTCTCCGGAAGCTGGGGTTTTAGGGGGGGGGGGGCGAGGGAACACAGAATACATCCGGTCGCTCCACGTTATCAGAAGCAGAAGAAGGTTCAGCAGAGTTCACGTCTAGGTTCCAGGTTGCACTATAGCCACATTGGATGCGCTTTTGACACTGTTGTGACAGTGCAGTACTTAGTGGACCTTGACGTTATTTACCACCATCTTCTGCTTCTCAAACGTTTTAGCCCCTTCTCCTTTGTCTGACACTACTTCTTCTTCTCATGGTGATACACTATTTCACTCACATTTCCTTATACCCATAATCAACTTTTCAAAATAAAAGGTGTAATGGGCGTTCCTGCCTCCCGGCCGATTTTTTTAAATTTCTAATCAGGATTTAGAGCATCCTGAACGACTCGCTAGCTTGAGACATAAGCACCAAGGAATCACAATTCCGATCCATACCATGTTTCGCAACCAGGCAAAATCGGCCGGGAGGCAGGAACGCCCATTGTGTCCCATAGTCATGAGATTCTCGTCGCGCAGCCGCTTGTTAAGCACCTCGCGCTCCTCGGGGTCCACTGGGTCTAGGACGAGCTCGACCGTTTGCTGCGTGGGCTCGGTGCGGCGGCGCTTTTTGCAGCGGTGCCGATCGGGCTGTGTTTCCATGGAAGTCTTCTTATTCGTGTACTTGGCCATGACGCGACCGTCTTTTTTCACAAATTCCCACGTGGCTGTGGGCCTCACTGATAAAATTATTATGGGTTGTTTTGAACACGTTTGGAACACTTATGTGTATATAAACAAACAAACTGACTGTTTTACGTGAATCTCGATGTAATTGTGCTACTTTCTGCAATGATCTCCAGAACATGGTCTTGATTCTGAAAGTCGACAAGCGATCCGTCGTCGTTTTGAGTGTGATGCCGATACGTCGGATCGATGACAGAGGCGGGTCCCAAGTCTTTGGTGTCCCCATGATGGTCCGTATCCCGCTAGATAGACTTCCGCAATGCTCGGACGTGGAAGTGTTCGTGGGATACTCGATCACTGCGAATGCGGTGTTCACGTTAGCGTTGGGGCTAACAAGTACTTCAGCGCTCGGCTGCCACATCTCTACGACGATGAAACGTCTGAACGCTAGTAGGTCGATACGGAACGGGGCCTCGAGTAGCCAGACGTTAGCGTCCGTGTCGAAGGTCGCTGACAAAATCGAATCAGACTCGAATCCTATGAGCCGCGCCGGACATGAGGATTCGTTGCCGAACCAAATACCGAACGCGGCATCCGGACTTGAGAACACGATCCGGCTGTCTACGCCCCTAAAAGACGCAGTGATAGAATGGGATCCTAACTGTGAATTCAAAGCAATAGCGAGAGCTGCACCAGACATGTAATCGCCGCTTTGAAGCGCAAGTGTTTTGGGAGGGTGGGTGCCCACCACGATACCAAAGTCGCTATTTCGATGGCCTGGTAACGTGAAGGCTGCGTTGGGAAGAATAGCTCCTGCAAGATGCACCGACCGGATGTCCCTGATTTCCGTGTCGAGAATTACGGAGTAGTGGTTCGGACTGGGGTAGGTCGAATGGTCACGCGACCGACTATCGATCAAGATCTTGCGTTCGACACGGTACGGAGACGACGACGCATAGCTGCTCCGATCCATTGTTTATTGCATTGTATTTGCCACAAAAGAATAAGCGTAAAGGAACGCAACACAAATGCCTGCGTCATCTAAACCACTCACTCCGTTGAATTTAAGCTACCCGTGTATCCTCGTCCCCGGAATGTTTGTCAGAAATATGGGTTTGCAAGAACAATTGCTGTCTGAGCAGGTCGGGTTGTTGTTTAGAATTACTTGACGACTGCTGGTTTTTTTTTCCTGCTCGAAACCTTTCGAGATCAAACAGGACGAGGAGGGTATCATGAGAGCCGCAGTACACGTCGTACATTTTTGTCCCACTTTATTTGAGAAAAAACTGTGCCTAGTATTTACACATCGACACATATGTCCCTCTTCAACGTCAATTTTGTAAAAAATCTTAAATTGAAATGCGCATGTTTTAGTGATGATATAGCGGAGGTAGAAGAAGATGTACGACCATCTCCATACAATCAGTCATCCAACAATCTTTCCATTATTCCCGTGTCCGACACATACCACATCGACAACCTGTACCCCATAACGGACCACGTTGAGTTCTGGAACATCTTCGTCGTGGGCAACGACAAGACGTACATCCTTGCGAACGTGAAAGACCCGCACATATTTCTCCCCCATGTAGAAAAATTGACCAACGATAGGGGGAACAGGATTCTGCCCCCTGCTCTAATGAAGATGTTCGACAATATATGGACGAAGACGCTTACAGGAGTCAAACTCCAGTTCTACATGTTGTGGGGCGGAAAACTGTTCTTTGTGAACACGTACCCCTTTCTCAACGGAAATCAGTTGGTCATAGGCGCGATCATGTTCATGCGCGCATTCGACAATGCGTACATCAAAGATGCTTCGCCCTCGCAATAAGTAATGGACATAATTTGATTTCTACGTCCTCCTACGGTTTCTTCATGCGCCATAGGCGGCCGTCATACTGGTAACCACGCATGCACAAGAACTCGGGGCGTCTGGCTATGTCACGAGAAGACGCGCCGCCGACAACCCAGTCTTCAGGAGGCACGCTGTTAACGTCCGCATCAGGGCGTTTGAACACGACGGGGTCAAACGTGTCCCATCGTCGCTCAGCCAAGCGGTCCACGATGCGTCCGGACTCACATACAGTGGTTGGAATGGAGCAAGCGCGACCCGTGGATCGACCGTCATCAACGTTACGCTCCATGAGGTGGGTGTCACAGAAAGTCGCAGGGGCTTCGTCTATCGTGAACAACCTCCCGGATCGGCGACCGCCGTAGATACCGTGAAATCGAAATAGCGATGCATCCCCACCACCGCGGCGCGTGGTCATACACCCCTCTTGGTGGCGCTGCGCGCAACCGGCGATGATCAAAGGCGTCGGTTCGTGCGCCCCAATGTGCGGCGCAGCAACAAACGTCCGAGGCTGCACAGTAGTACTACCGTTCGCATCATTATCATCATCATCATCATCATTCCATCCAGGGGAAGGGGCGCATGCACCCACGCCGTACCCGTCCCACACGCGCAGGTTCGGGAATCGCGAAGCGACATCCTCAGGGTCCCGCATTTTATCCGACGCGAGAGAACGCTTCTTCTGCTCACCAGAACCCGACCCTGGATCGCAACAATCTCCGTCACTGTCACTGTCACTTTCACCGTCACCGACTAGACACTGGTTCCTAGATGTGTTGTTGGCCATATCGAAGTGACGCCGAGTCACCAAAAGGAACGTCTCGTCATCCGCATTGTAGTCGTCGTCAGAATTCCTGTTTTTTTTGCCATTGTTGCTGGGATCACATTCCTTAGTAGTAGCAGCAGCAGCAGCAGCAGCAGCAGCAGCAGTTGCACCGTCGTCTTTCTTTCCGGTGATGTAATCGCGTATGCGGGTATCACAAACAATGTTCCGCTGCCTATCGCGCATACGCAGGTCCGTCAGAGTCATGTCTGCAAGCTTGCGCTCGTCAGAGTCGCGAAGTGCCCGGAAGCATCTGTCGCTTCTCAAACGGTTGGCCGTGTCGTACAAGGGCATTTTGTAGAAACGTACAAAAAATTGTAGGCGCGCAGAACTCCCGTAAAAAAAATCTATGGTATTATTATACAAACTCAATAATCTCACAAAATGGCTGGAGGACTCATGCAGCTCGTCGCTTTCGGTGCACAGGATGTGTACCTCTCATCCAACCCCCAGGTTACCTTCTTCAAGGTCGTGCACCGCAGGCACACATCCTTCGCTATGGAGTCCATTGAACAGGTCTTCAACGGAAGCGCAGACTTCGGACGCAAGGTCACCGCAAACATCTCCCGAAACGGAGACCTTATCCACAAGGCATACCTAAGGGTCGAGCTGCCAGCCATATCCGTCCCAGAGGGAACCGTATTCAGGTGGCTCAACTGGATCGGACACATTCTCATCAAGACCGTCGACATCGATATCGGAGGGCAGCGCATCGATCGCCACTACGGAGACTGGATGCACATCTGGAACGAGCTCACCCAGACACCAGGACATCAACTAGGATACGCGTCCATGCTAGGAAACACGCCCGAACTCACCCAGATATACGACAACTGCTTCGGAACATCAGGAAGGGGGGCCATGACCGTGCCATCCAAGACCCTATGGATCCCCCTGGAGTTCTGGTGGTGCAGGAACCCAGGACTCGCCCTGCCACTCATCGCACTGCAGTACCACGAGGTCAAGATCAACCTAGAGTTCAACGACGCCAAGAACTGCTTCTGGGCAGGACGCAACACTGCACTCACAGCGTCAGACCCACCCATCTGGACAACCAACCTGAACCTAGTATCAACACCATCTCTAGCAACAGCTTCACTATTCATCGACTACATCTTCCTGGATACAGACGAGCGACGCAGGTTCGCAAGCGCACCACACGAGTACCTCATCGAGCAGCTGCAGTTCGGGGGAGACGAGTCAACCTCACAGACATCAAACAACTTCAAGCTCAACTTCAACCACCCGTGCAAG
The DNA here is from genome assembly GCA_013435795.1 of Chlamydomonas sp. ICE-L. NCBI lineage: Eukaryota > Viridiplantae > Chlorophyta > Chlorophyceae > Chlamydomonadales > Chlamydomonadaceae > Chlamydomonas > Chlamydomonas sp. ICE-L. The sequence continues at coordinate 15,808 of JACBWV010000946.1, read as the reverse complement.
GAGATCGTGTGGGTCGTCCAGCCAGACGACAACATCTCAGAGTCCGCGCCATTCGGAAAGCAGTGGTTCAACTACACAGACAAGGTCATGGCATCACCCTCACCAAGCGTTACGGACGCAATGCCAGGAATCGCATCAGGAGGAACATACGGAGTCTACATCCCAGTCGCAGCAGACGGAGGAGAGAACCCAACCGCTAGGGCAAAGCTGTCTCTAAACGGACACGAGCGACTGTCAGAGAGGGACGGAGAGTACTGGAACCTGGTGCAGACGTACCAGCACCACGAAAACGTACCATCGAAGGGAATCAATGTATACTCATTCGCGCTCAAGCCAGAGGAACACCAGCCATCAGGATCTTGCAACATGTCTAGAATTGATAACGCCAACCTAACAATCAACCTAACCACAAACGCAGTCAACCTAAACGGATCACCAAGGTCAGTCAAGGTAAGGATATATGCTATCAATTACAATGTACTTCGCATAATGAGTGGTATGGGGGGACTTGCTTTTGCTTCGTGAGGATAATCACGGGAATGGGTTGTTCATCCAAACCAGTTAATATACGTAGAATATTGTAGCTATGTAAAGACATAAGTTCTCCTAATAATCGATGGTATGGGTTATACAACCCGATATCCCCCTCCAAAAACAAACAATGTTGTCAATCATTTTCATGTCTGAGATGAGATCATGCGGTTTTGTTGGATGACCGGACCGAGTGAAAAGAACGACGGATTCTCCTTGTTGTATATTAATTACTGAATCAAGATGGTTTTCACCATCACCGGAGATTTTCGACATGGTCGCATGTTTGGTGTCAATTTACTCTACTCGTATTCCGGAGAAACATTCGTCGCGCTTTCTGTTCGAAAGGGTGCGCGGATAAAGACCGCGGATGCTGATGAGAATACGTTAATGGGTTTGATGGACGTTTACGACCCGGATGTATTCGGTATCAACGTCCACGTATCCACCAATGGATACGTGCGAGGCAAGGGTGGATTCATTCACTCGATGATCCTCGACGCCGGTGGATTGACTGTGGACCATATCAACCGCATCCCTTTTGATAACCGTCGCAAGAACCTTCGCGTAGCATCCATGAGCGTGCAGAACGGCAACCGTATGTCGTGTTCAGAATTATCTCCCCCTACGGAGCTGACGCCATACTTTGACGAGATGCCAGCGTTCCTTAGATGGGACCGCAGCTATCTTCGGTTTGTAAGCGACAAGTACAGCATCAACGGTACGAGGGGTGAAAACGTCAGCATCGTGAACAAGTTTCGAGATGCCGCATTGAAGTTGAAGACGGCGATCATTGAAGACATTGAGTACTCCCGAGACCTTGCAACGTTGAACCAATTGCGTGAAGAGTACATTCAGATCAACAAGCTGGTACACTCTCTGTACCCTGAGCACTTTGACATGTACGACGACACCACCGACAAGGTGTACCGGTGCACTCCCGAGTTCATCGACCAATGCCTTTCAAAGTTGCCTGCGACAAAGGACGGTGATGTCTTGCACGGTCCCCTGGCTCTGAGCACCACGTATCGCCCTGACGAGTCATTAAGGGTGTGTTACATGACACGCGGAGATTACCAGAAGAGGGAGATCGTCTTTGACCTGGATTTAATGGAGCACTTCAAGTCCTGTCGCGCCGTGGACGTCGATTCTGGCAGCCCCATCATCCGGGTAGGCGATTCGAAGATAACACTGAGGGCGTATGTCTGGACGAACCTGCTCAATCGTAAGGTCCCTCATGGTTTCAAAGTTGGGATACGCAACGGCAACCCCATGGACGTCCGTGCGTCCAACCTGGTCCTCATTGACGAGGGCGTGCGCCAGCGCCGAAAGACTGTCGTCGAGGGTTTCAATGACGATTTGGTTCGAATGATAGACCCCGATGCCACGGCTTACTCTCGTACCAGCAAGAACGGGGAAATGTACTTTGTGTTTGTGGACTTCACCATTCACCGTGTCATGCCTGCCCTGTGCATGGAGCCCCGCAACGTGAGCGTGCTGCGTCCCAAGATGCTTCTTCGGGAATACGTGTGGAATGGCCTATCGACGTCCGGTGACGGCAGCTCTGGTGTCGTGGTGCCTTTGAATTACGACATGTTCGACGTGCGCACTTCCAACCTGGTCAAGGTGCATGGCCTCTCCTCTTCGAAGAGTTTTTCGGCACCGGCGAGCTCCGACGTGCCTTCAGTGGTCCGCGCCCGCGTTCCGTGGGAGTTCATGCCCTTTGGTCTGAAGTACTGCTTCAACAAGGCTCAGAGCATGGAGGGTTTCAACCAGAGTAAGATGATCGACCCCAAAACCAAGCATTGGTACCTATCCATTAAGGAGGACGCTGGCATTGACTCCGTCAAGGTCGCGAAGATCGAGGAGAGCCTCGGTGCGTGCTACCGAGCCCTGGTCGAGTTCCCTGGCGTCGGGAGGTTTCCACATGACTCTCCCCCGATTGACGTGTTCCGTACCGTCCATTCCCTGTACTGCCGGGCGATGCGTACTCTGCGAGAGATGCAGGAATGTGTGCAAGGGGGCACACAGGATGTGTAATGGGTGTTCCTGCCTCCCGGTGGATCTTGACTGGTTTCGGAATCGCAATCGACACACTTGAGTTCTTTCCCGCTACCGACGTTCTTGCACGCGGCTCCGCTGGCATACGTCCAAAAGAGTATAAATATCGTCAGTTTCTTATTGTGGATTGGATTACTGAATCAAGATGGTTTTCCTCATCACCGGTGATTTTATACATGGTCGCATGTTCGGTGTCCATTTACTCTACTCATATTCCGGAGAAACCTTCGCTGCCCTTTCTGTTCGCAAGGGTGAGCAGAGCAAGACGTTCATGGTTTTGATGGACGGTTACTACCCAGCTGTCTTCGGGAACGAGCTCACAATATCCACCAATGGATACGCTAAATGCAATGTTGGGCACATTCACACGATGATCCACGACGCCGGGGTGACAGTGGACCATATCAACCGCATCCATTTGGACAACCGTCGCAAGAACCTTCGCGTAGCAAACATGAGCGTGCAGAACGGCAACCGCGTGTCGTCTGTAGAAATAGACCCCCCGGAGGAGCTGAAGCCATACTTCGACGAGATGCCGGCGTTCCTTCGATGGGACCGCAACTATCTCCGATTTGTAAGCGACAAGTACAACATCAACGGTACGAGGAGTGAGAAAGTCAGCATCGTGAACAAGTTTCGAGATGCCGCAGTGAAGCTGAAGACGGCGATCATCGAAGACATCGAGTACTCACGACACCTTGCAACATTGAACCAGTTGCGTGACGATTACATTCAGATCAACAAGCTGGTACACTCTCTGTACCCCGAGCACTTTGACATGTATGACGACAGCACCGACAAGGTGTATCGGGGCACTCCCGAGTTCATCGAACAATGCCTTGTGAAGTTACAGGCGTCATGATTGTACTCTGAGCGCCACTTATCGCCCTGACGAGTCCTTTATGGGGTGTTACACTCAGACCGGTCAATAATGTTACAGTATATTGAATCAATTACAATTCTCTATGTACAACTTGGACAGACGGTCGATTGTGTCTTCAAATCTAGAGGTCCGACCAAGAAGTGGTTGTCTAACATCCAGGACTGCCTTGACGACCTGAAGGACAACAGTCCCAAGCGCACATCTCTAGAGTCGTTTGACGCTTACGTGACTGTAATGGTCAACCATTGGGATTCTCGATGGGGGGAGATGTCCAAGTCGCGGTGGGGCGCGCAGCGCCTGCGGCTCTACGGTGGCAAGAAACGTGTCTTAGCACGCTTCTTCAACGAGGTCCAGGCGGAGAGGAAAACAATTGTCATCGCATACGGTTCTTCTAAGTTTGCCCCTGGTGGCAAGGGTGAACTTTCTGTCCCTACAACGAGCGCGTTCAATGCGTTTAGCGACCGTTTCAAGGGGCGAGTTGCCGTCATTGACGAATTCCGTACCACAAAGATCTGGCACAAGGACAGCACCACCGTCCTCCAGAGTGTGCAGTCCGAAAAGGAAGGGCGCACGGTTCGAGGCTTGCTATGGTGCAGTTCCACCATGGAGAACAGCAAGTTGTTTGTAAACCGTGACCTCAATGCAGCCATTAACATCCACAATTGCTTTACAATGTACCCAACCCGCCCCGGAATTCTTGCGAGGCCAAAGAAATATTGCAAACTGGAAGTTGTGGTAGGACGCACAATTGATTACAAGCTGACAGGTTCTTTAACAAAAGCTACAGCAGAAATTTTTTTAGCTTAAAGTGTAAGAATGTGTCGGAGCGAAGTGTAGAAGATAAAAACAATACAAGGGATTTTGGGGGAATCGGCATATTATGTAAAATAATTCCCTTGTCGAGAGTGTTCACACCCAGAACGGTCAATAAATTTGTAAAAAACAACAGTATATGATCAAATTCCCAATTTCAATGTTACCAACTTGGACAGACGGCGATGGTTGTTTACACATTGTGCAAAGTTTGGAGTATAGTGCTATTTAATTCGACTTTTTAAGCCCCGGCGAGCCGAGTACTCCGTGGTCCGCGGACCGCGGTCCGTGGGAGTTATGAAATTTGTTCTTGAAGTACCACTGGCTTCAACAAGGGCTCAGATCATGGAGTGTTCAACCAGAGCAAGATAATCGACCCCCAAACAAGCATTGGTACCTGTTTCCAAGAAAGTCGACGCGGAGCGTGGATCGAGTCATGTCGCGAAGGATGAGGAGGCTTGGTGCGTGCTACCGATCCCTGGTCGAGTTCCCTGGCGTCGGGGGAGTGAGATTACACATTGACTCTCTTCCTGATTGACGTGTTCTGTAACGTAATTCCTGTTTTACTGCCGGCGATGCGTACTCTGCGCGAGTTGCAGGAATGTTGAAGTGACCTGCGGATGTGCTATTCGAAAAAAAACGAAATCAATGATAGTAATCGCAACATCATAAACATAATGCCGCATTTCTCTAGCGTCCCTTAAAGCAATAGGGCCACCATTACAATGCTGAACCACTACCATGATAGTTTACACCAATGTGGGAGTGTTCCTGAAGAATGTTCTCGAGAGGAGGAGCATTGTTATGAGGGGAAGGCGCGTGTTCCTGAAAATTCTCCGGGGCAGGATGAGGCATGTGATAATGAGGAGAAGGGCGAGCGTGTTCATGAGAAGGTTCTCCGAGGAAGCAGGGAGGGGGCAGTTGCTCTGAGGAGAAGGCAAGAGTTAATGAAAGAAGGTTCTCCGGAGAAGGATTTTTTGGAGCGGGTGTTGTTTTACTAAGGAGAAGGCGAGGGTTGTGTTCCTGAAGGATGTTCTCAGGAGCAGGAGGAGGGGCATGTGCTATGCGGATAAGGCGAGAAGTCCTGAAGAAGGTTCTCCGGAGCAGGGATGAGGCGGGTGTTATGAGGAGAAGGCGAGGTTTCCTGAAGAAGGTTCCCGGGCAGGAGGAGGCATGTGAACCGAGGAGGAGGGCCGTGTTCTGAAGAAGGTTCGTTTCGGAGGAAGAGGCGGGGGTTTATGAGGAGAAGGCGGGAGTTGTTCATGAAACGAATTGTTATCCGGAGGAAGGAGGGGGATGTGATACTTGATTGAGAAGGGAGGTCCTGAAGAATGTTTCCGGAGAGCAGGAGGAGGCATGTGGCTTTACTTATGAGAAGGCGAGTGCTGTTGAAAGAATTTTCCGGGGCAGGATTGAGGCGGGTGTTACTGCGGAGAAGAGCCGAGGTGTATCCGAAGAGGTTCTCGGGAGCAGGAGGAGGCATGTGATACTGAGGACGATGCGGAACGGGGGAAGGAAGAAGGGGAGGGGGGAGGGAGGGAAGAGGGACGGGGGGGAGGAGGAGGCAGGAAGGGACAGAGGAGCATGTTCTACCTGATGAGAAGGCGAGTGTTCCTGAAGAATGTTCTCGGAGCAGGATGAGGCGGGTGTTACTGAGGAGAAGGCGAGTGTTCCTGAAGAAGGTTCGTTTCAGGAGGAAGAGGCGGGTGTTACTGAGGAGAAGGCGAGTGTTCCTGAAGAATGTTCTCCGGAGCAGGAGGAGGCATGTGATACTGATGAGAAGGCGGTGTTCCTGAAGAATGTTCTCCGAGCAGGAGGATGCTGTGTACTTGAGGAGAAGGCGAGTGTTCCTGAAGAAGGTTCGTTTCAGGAGGAAGAGGCGGGTGTTACTGAGGAGAAGGCGAGTGTTCCTGAAGAATGTTCTCCGGAGCAGGAGGAGGCATGTGATACTGATGAGAAGGCGAGTGTTCCTGAAGAATGTTCTCAGGAGCTGGAGGCTGTGAGTGACTACACCACCTTTGCGGATTCGCGAGCAAATGGTGGACGTGGACGAGGGCGTGGTCGCATTCCGAGAATTTCTGCGCCCCCTCGTCCTCTTCCTGACCGCATCATGTCTTTGCGCGCCACCCATAGTCACTCAACAAGAGACGTTCCTGAGACGTTTCCACCACCATCGGCTACCGATAATTATACTAGTACCGATAGTACACCACCGTTTATCGGTACCAAATCTCCCTTTGCGAGCGCACCCTCGCATATCTTTGATCAGATCTGTGCTTCGCCCCCGATTATTATTGTCAATGGGAACAGTCGGCGCTTGATTTCGAGTTCCTTCCGCCCTTGCTCCGTCAGGTTTGGTGTAGGCGGCGTAGGTCGCCGTGCCTCTCCTTGAAAATGATTTTAAGTGTTTGTGGATTTCCCTAAATGATTTTTTGCAACACTTAATTTAAGAACAAATGTAAGTGTACATATGATTCAATTATCGGATACATCATCCATTCATTATGGCGGCGCTAGTATGTCGAATATCGTGACACCTTCGTATCCCTACATACCAATATTTGAATCCGCAAAGCCGTACATACCAGGCATCCTCGCGAAGTCAGGCTCTTCGGGGTCCCCGACCATCTCCTTTTCAAACGCTCCGGACACAGGTCTGTTCAATCCAGTGGCTGGAACACTAGGTGTGGTCGCAGGAGGGACAGAGATGGTGCGTGTGTCAGACACAATAGTATCATTGTTGGGGGATCTAGTGGTGTCATCGAACATAGTCCCGATGACGAACGCGACGCAGTACATAGGGACATCGACCATGCACTTCAAAGAGGCGTGGATCGACGAGCTACACATCTCGTCGAACACTCTCTACATAGGGGACACACCAGTGATTTGCGCTGATAATGATGCCGTGTCCATCCGCGCCGACCCGGGGAAAGGCATCACGCTAACGACCACCGGAGATGGGGAGACATCCCTGGTGTCCGCCAAGGAAGTCAATGTAGTGTCGGAAGGGGGTGTCACGATGCGTGTATCAGGACCTCTAGGGAGAGTTAACATACAGTCTAGCGGAGCAGGTGGCACCGTGAATTTGGGAGCGGAAAAGGAAATTGTGATGACAGCACCTCTTACGACGATATCAAGTAACATGATCGTAAAAGGTGACCTGACTGTAGAAGGCACACAATTAACGCTGAACACGCAGACGGTGACGGTTGAGGACAATATAATTGTACTAAACTCAGGTGAGATAGGATCAGGTGTCTCAAAGGGTGAGGCAGGATTTTCTATAGATAGGGGAGATGCTCCCGAATATCAGCTTCTTTTTCGTGAGTCGGACAACGCGTTCGTAATAGGTCCGCTAGGCTCCCTCACACCCATAGCGACCGAGACCTTTGCACGCAACGCAAACAATATATCCAGTGGAACATTAGCGGTTGCTAGAGGAGGAACGGGAGTCTCCTTCAGTACCGGAACAGGGGAAACCGTGCTCAGCGATAATGCTACGATGAGCAACTTGACGACTATAGGAGGAATGATCAGCGGTAACGGTAGCGGACTTACCGCATTGAACGCAAACAACATATCCAGTGGAACATTAGCGGTTGCTAGAGGAGGAACGGGGGTCTCTGCCAGTACCGGAACAGGTAGTGTTGTTTTGAGTTTTTCTCCGACGTTTACGGGAACAACTAACTTTGCATCTCTAACAACATCTGGGACTTCGATGATCAATGGTAACATGACCTTCGGAACCGGAGTCAATCTATTTGTAAACCCTAACGATTCCGTGACTGCTCCAGGGTACTCTTGGAATACTGATACAAATACCGGAATGTATCGTGTTGCGGCAGATTCAATAGGATTTGCTGTAGGCGGGGTCAATAAAGCTACTATAAACAGCACTGGTATAGTAGGTAGCGGAGCTAATCTAACTAGTTTAAGTGCTGGCAACATATCCAGTGGAACATTAGCGGTTGCTAGAGGTGGAACGGGGGTCTCCGCCAGTACAGGAAGTGGTAGAAATGTGCTCAGTGACAACGCCACGATGAGCAACCTGAACATCGTAGGAGGGATATACCAGAACGGAGTACCATTTAAGGCGGGTGTGGGCTTTGATGACGGAACAGTTGGGTTTCCTTCCATTACATTCAATTCGGATGCAAACACCGGTTTGTACAGAGTTGGTGCGGACACAATTGGGATCAGCACCGGGGGGGTGTCGCGTGTAACTATTTTGGATAACGGAAACGTTGGTTTTGGTACAAACGCACCCGAAGCCAGATTGCATGTTGTGGGCGATGGATATTTCAATGGCAACGTGATCGCCACCAGCAACATCATCGGTTTCAGCACAATGGAGTCCGATTCTAACGTCAAGCACCACTTCGAGCCCATCACGGACGCACTGGACAAGATCGACGCTATCGGCGCGTACACCTTCGAGTACCGTGGCGACGATAGCCGCAAGAGGCACGCCGGAGTCATCGCGCAGCAGGTGCAACGAGTCCTTCCGGAAGTCGTAGACGTGCACCCTCTTAAGGACACTCTCACGGTCGCTTACGGCAACTTGTCATCGTTGCTTCTGGCGGGAGTCCAGGAACTGCGCGACGAAGTGAACAACCTAAAAGATAAACTCACCCAGCCGTTGCACTGCCGTGGGGTTCTCGTTGAGCTAATCTTACACTCGACGGAATACTAAAATGAAACCGCTTTCTTGAGTGTACGGTACACCTTGCGGTGTAACCTAATGTTGTCGCGACCACCGGAGGGGGACCGAGTGGTGTCTACAACAATACGAGTTTTTATTCATCAACAACACGAGTTTTTATTCATCAACAACAACAGAGCTGCTGTGGGCAAATGGAAGAGGTCGTCCTAGACCCATCAATTCCATGCAGTGCAGCCTTGCGATTGTGAGAGCAGAAGAGCGATCCCGGTCCGAGTAAATGCATGTTTCTGGAGAGAGTCGCAGTCCTCGTACCTCTGGGTACCGCTCGATCGATTTTTGAGAATCGACAAGGGAAGTGGCGAAGCCACCCCTCCTGTGCTTCTCTTGTGCGCCTTTACGTTTATTGTACAACCTTACCCCTAAGTGGTCGCAATCAGCGACCTTTGGCATCGTTTTCGATTTCGTGTGACCAAAACGTTCACCACCCAACCTAAGCTTCACGTCTGCTGAACAAACACTTGGGATCTTGTAAACACGTTCTTTTTCTTTACCCGTCTCCCACGACATAAGAGTCGTTTTGAACTCATCTGTCACAGAAACGTCCTCTTTGAAAATTCTTTTACACGATGCGAACATGGCCCCAGTGGGAACTGCAACTTCTCCCGGTCCAGTAGGCTTCAGTTTCGTGATGGCAGATCCGTAGGCCACGCAAACCTTCATATCAGGAAGTTCTTTCATCATGCACCGCTTGATACCCGCCCAGAAAGAGTCTTTGACCTTTCGTTTTCCGATGTAACGCTGCAAGTTGTCACGGGATTCTCGGCGTCGCAAAGCCAATCTCCACCACTCGTCAGAAAACTTAGCGTAATTTGACAAGTACGCGGAGATCTTATCCGTCCTCGATGTACTCAAAGCTGCTCCATTTTCACGCAGAGACTCCCACATAGGAATCATGTCAGCAAAACGAAGTTCCTTCTGCCTTGTCTGCTTCTTGATACCCGACTTGTGGTAAAATGCACCACGTGTCAGCTTCCATGTCTTATTTTTATCGTCTGCCAAATACGTTACCGTAGCGATATTGCTCCGTCCTGGGTCCACACCCAGGACGACGATACCCATATCGGGCAATATCGTTTTAAGTGAGCCGTCGTATTTTTCTGCGATCTTGATACCTTCTTCTTTACGAGGCTTCTTACAGGTCTTCTTCAAATCTGAGACAAGGACCTGTACTGTCTTGCTGTACTGCATGCTCAAAGAGACTCCGTCAGTACAGATGCTGCAGTCGAAAACCCACCCATTCTTGACAGGTGGTTTTCTGAAGAAGGAACATGCGACTGTTTTTCGGGCGTTCACAAGCGTGTCATAAAAACCCTTTGCATGTCTGTACTCGTCAGTAGCCTTGATATCCTTAACATCATCATCGTACTGCTTCAGGACCGACTTGTATGCCTCCCATTCACCAGGACCACATGATTTTTTCTTCTTCTGTGCAGGCCTCTGGGGCAACATGAAGCTTTCGGGATTCTTTACATGTTCCCACTTGGAAAGCTCAACGATGTTCTGGTCATTGGGGAACATGTGCCTGAACAGGTTCACGAGGGTCTTCAGGTCAAGGCGAACATGCACCCGTTGGACATTGAAGATGGGCATCAATCGGATACGACGTGCATCCATATCCTCCAACCGTGTCTGTATCCAATAATTAAACCGGACCATGGTCGGAAAGTCCATGTCTTTGCCATAGTTATCATAAACTCGACTTCCATCTGGAACACTCAGCATCTCCCTAACTTCATTGACGTACTCTTGAACAGACTCTGGCCATCCCTCCATGTTTTGGACTTCTTGCTGAATAGCCTGCATCACGTCGTATCCCCGAATGATCTTCGATGTGTCCAGCGTCTTCGGGGCATTTAATTTATTTAAAGTGGTGGAAGTGAGTCTGGCCAGACGTGGTATCAAAGGAACCCATGCGTTGTTTGACACGACAGTGCTCAATGTGTGACCTGCATAGTTCAATACCTGATCGAAATAGATCGGATAAGACTTGATGTAGTCAGCGTCGTCATTACCAATTACATCGCCGATGGAGTCCTTCACAGCTTCGTACGATATCTTGCTTTCCTCATCAGGGAAGATTCCGTCTACCCCGATACGGAGCCAATCCTTCCAGTAGGTATCTTTCATGTTGTACAGGTCTGGAATATCCAGACCTTTCTCTAATAGACTCGTGATGTGGAAAGTCAGCACCAGACTGGACCGCCGTAACATGCGGCTCACCACATTGACGAGCTGTTCCACATGCTCCCTAAACTTACCGAATTCTTCATCGTCAAGACTCATTGCCTTCTTCAGGGCGCATTTCACTACACACATCTTTTCCACCGTCTTGTATTCTGGAGGGGGTCTGGCGATGAGACCATTGTCTTCGCATAAACGGACAAGATCGTCCTTGTTGGACTTCGACGAGTATGGTACTTCAGCCAATTTCAGTAGCTCCTTCAATTTCGCGACTGTCGGAGGTTTCGTCGCCATCTTTCATAATCAATACGTCACAGACCGCTTTATACACATAAGTGTTCCAAACGTGTTCAAAACAACCCATAATAATTTTATCAGTGAGGTTGCCGAATGCTAAGGAAATCATATCAGACACGTGCGTCTTTGTTTCATTCGGTATGTAGTTCAAACGACGAAAGTCTCTCTTCACCTTAGCGAAGCATAGCTCAATAGCATTGAATTCTGGACTGTAAGGAGGTGTGTAACAAATATTGACGGGGTGACTGAGGACCAATTTCTTATGGATACTGGCATTGTCCATTATTGCTACTGAATTATTGCACAAACTCAATGATTCAATAAATGCAACGAAGTCCGTCTTCTTCACAGATCCTTTCTTCACAACGAATTCTTTCCTACCATCTGAAAAAACTGCCATCAACAAACTGTGGTGTACCCACCCACCAGTAGTTTTAACGATAACAGGTTTTCCTACAGGGGAATACCCATAATGTGGCTTGAGACGCTCACTAAACCCACATTCGTCAACTGATACTAAAATTTTCCCAGCATTGATTGTCTCCTTGTACCTACTACAAAATTCATTGACAAGTGGAACTAAGTCCCCTTTGCACTGTCCACGGAGTTTGCTCCTTTTTCTTGTAAAACCAATGAGTTTTATGAAACGATACACTGTTTTAGTTGATAATCGTACATTGTGAGTACTTTTGAAAAAAGCAACAACGCCTCTTGCGGTTGTGCATTGAGTTGACAATAAAAACGATTTTAACAAATCCTTATTCGTCTCAAAAAGGTTGCTTACAAATTCACGTCGTTTTCGATTTACACCAAAGCGTTTCCACCTCCACAGAGTAGAACGACTGATGTTCGTAAACACAGAAGTTTTTAACACACCCAAGTCAGCGACCATTCTTAACGCCAATTTTCTAACGGCGATGTCGTACATTTATTTCCATCTGATATATGTTTCATTTTACTGTTCCGCCGACTGTAGGACACCTGCGTTATCTCTTACACTCGGACAAGGGAATTATGTTATAATATGCCGAGTCCCCCAAAATCCTCTTGTATGTACATGTCATTGTCGTCATTATTAACAGATGTGACGCCCAAGGCAAACTCCCCACCTGACAAGGAACTCCGTGAACCAGAGAATGAGGAATCCTTCATGCTTGGTCAGGGACAGGCATCCGACCTTGTAAAACTGATTATGGTTCATGACAAGCTGCAGTCAAGGTTGGGTACCGAGAAAACCTTACGATCAAAAGAGAGGATGAAGATAAAGAAGAAGATGATTCGCATTCGGAAGAGAGTTTTTTACCTCAAGAAATAGTTCAGGGACCAGACAACCAATTTATTGCACGCCATGAGAATCACTATAGCGTGCGCCGATTAAATGTGGGATACTGTCATACTTTGTTTGAGACACACATTTTTAGTACGAACAAACAGATCTGTGAAGTCGAAAACGAAGCGTGAGTATGAGAGGCCATCGCAGAATGACTCGAGCACTTCGTCTGGGACAGTATCAAATCGAGCCGGGGTATCCGGTCCCCTTGAAGGAAGCCACATTCGTGAGGATCGTATGTGTATGCGTGGCATCGTAAGCCCTTGATCTTTGTAAAATTTTAGGATGTCGTCGAGCTCGTCGAAGACCTCGTCGTAGTAATCGAATATGTCTTCGCCGTTCACGATAATAGTAAACGGGTCGCGCACGTCCACCACGAGGTGCTCAAGGCGGTCCCTTAGAAGATTGAAGAGTATCATTTATTGGTTTACTTACAATTATTTATTGGTTTAAATTACTTACAATTTGTAAATAATATTACAAAAATGTGTTGGAACGCGCAGATAAGTTTGTGTACGTTCATATTTGCGCTCGCCGCCTCGATCATATCGCTCGTCAGCGGGTACGGTCACTGGCGAGAGTTTGTTTTCTTCATGTCGTTCGCGAGCATGCAGTTGCTGGAGTTTTTCATTTGGACATACATTGGCAACGCATCCGTCAATAGGATTCTCTCGGCGCTGGGGCTCGCTTTGATCATGTTGCAACCCATCGCAGCAGGATTCTACATTAATGGGGCACGCAACGCATTGATTTATTCTGCTGTGTATACGGTGTTCCTCATTTTCTTTTTTGCATATCATGCGCCATTCGACTTCTCAACCGTAGTGAACTCCAACGGACACCTTCAGTGGAACTGGCTGAATACGTCTGCCATCGTGACTATCCTGTGGACCGCGTTCGTATTGAGCGCGATCTGGATGTCTTGCAAGACTACCGTGAACAAACTTCTTATTATTACCCTGATTGTTTCACTGACAGTCGTATCTTGGTGGAACTTCAAGAGTAGCGGGACGTGGGGTACCGTCTACTGCTCATTTGTGAATATTGCGTTTTTGTTCATCATGATCAAAGTGTTTTACAGGTTGTACACGGAAACTCCCCCAGTCGGTGGAAGTGGGTGTTTCTTTGTAAAAGCTTCTCCTACAGACATGCAGGATGCGGGACTTGGTGCGGTGCGCACCTGAGAAGTTTGATCACAATATTATAATATTCAAGGACACACAGAAAGTCGTTCGGCATCCGAGTCAATTGACATTGATCCCCGATAAGGTGCACCGAAGATTTGAGACGATGCCGTTTTTCATCCCCATGTTGAAACCTTCATCCTCATGTGGCATACGCTTCGGAAAGCTGATTCACGATATCGATACGGACTGGTCCGTGGACGTCGAAGAAGAAGCGATGCACAACCGGTGCACACAACCAACATACAAGAAGATAATCAACAAAAAAAGTAATGGATCACTGGGATTCAAATGATCCATTACTTTTTACAAGCTGACATGTTCTTTACAGAACGCAGTGTCGAGCGAAGTGTATAAGATAAACAAGAGGATTTTGGGGGACTCGGCATATTATGTAACATAATTCCCTTATCCGAGTGTACCAGTGGTCAGTGTTCGCGACACCATTGGTAACAAACAAGACTAAAACTTTTCATTTTTATTTTATGTCCAGTGTATTGAAAAAGGAATGGCTCAACACCAAACAGGCGGACGTGAGTTGGGTCGCGGCGTTACCGCGCGGACTATAGAAATCTCAAATCCATCCGACGATACAGATACCGATACCTTTAAGCACATCATCGTGTCTGCGCTGGCAGATGTAAAGAAAACCAAGAGCCGGCGGGCGTGGATTCTGTATGTGTTGGAGAAGAAGAATCAGGGAATGACCCGTGTGAAGTTGACAACCTCCGGGGAAAAGGAACAATTTTGCTCAAATGTGTGTAGCACAAAAGTGTCCGACAAGTTTGTGTGCAAGGACCTAAACAGAGCCGCTGCGTTCAATGAGGAGATCCGTACAGCTGAGCTGCTTTTCCGTAACGTGAGCGCGTCCGGTCTCGCGAAGGCGACTACCTTTTCTTCGATTCCATTTAAGCGCTTCAATGTGGTCGGTATTGATCTCGGCGGAAAAGATATTCTGTCTCGTGACAGCGGCTTTTACGTGTTCTCTCTTAGGTGCTCGATGAGCGCCGCATCAAAGGGAATTTCCTCCGATGCAAACATGGACAAGTTCGTCCGTGAGACCCTCGAGAACTTCGACGTGATCCACCGTGCCGGGATCATCCACGGCGACGTCAAGCTGGAAAACATGATTTACTGTGCCAAGGACGACCGCTACCGGCTGATCGACTGGGGCAAGACTGCCGACCATGCTGACATGGTTGCCAGATATGTGGACAATACGCGGTTCGGGTTCGTGAACAACACCTCCTCTCCGATGGCTTGGTTCTGCAGTGGAATGAATTACGCCGCTTCGCTCGTGTTCATGACCATGATCGTCACTCGACACATGGAGCGAGTGGCGATGTGTCCTCCGATGCGTGCATTGGTAGCGCACGCGTACACGTCCTTCAACCTGGCGGTGCGATCGATTCTCGGCGGTAATCCACTGTTCAAGCTTGACAAGGTCACCGACAAGAAGCTGCGTCTCGACATTCTTGATCGGTACGCGCAATCCTTTGACCTTTACGACATCGGTCTGATATTGACGGCGTTCGTGTGCATTTACGACGATGCTCTGTCGTTTAGCATGCGCGAGCGCGCGCTGGCATTGGCGTTCCGTCTGGTGGACTACGGCGACCCATCGGCGCACCTGTCAACGCGCGTGATGCGCTTCGATGGTGGGTGCAGGAAAGCAATCGTAGTACCAATACTAAATCGGGGCGTAGCCGCAGCAAACGTTGACTCTTAAGATACACACGCAAACTTGGTTACACCCGCAGTAGACTGTACGCTACACACGCAAACTTGGTACACCTTCTCTG